>JAQIWJ010000108.1:0-34883 GCA_034695185.1 Discolaimus major
TTCGCGGGTAAAAATTTTCGCGGACAATGGCTAACCGCGAAAACCGCGAAATTTATTACCCGCGAATAATTTCCGTTTTTACAGTAGATGGAAAATTCCAACGCAACTGGGAGCAGGCCACTCGACAAGCCTCTCACGAACAAAAACCAACGCAACACTAAAGTGGCAGTCAGCTGAAAATGCCAGCACCACTTCTACCGTGCGCACTTGACTGGGCGGAGCGAGCTGTGATTGGCCAATGCCTAGACGGCGCGAGTTGTGATTGGTCCGTGCGGAGGCGTGGCTTAACGGTGACATCACCTGCTTTCCAGAACCTGATTTTCTGTTTCATAAATAAAATGCGAAATTTTAATCAAAATTACAAGTGAATATTTGGCCATAATTTAAATCGTATTCAAAATTTCAAAACCGGGAACTTCCTCAACATCGTATGATCGCAGATTTCAGCTCATATTTTCATAAATGACACGTACTTGAAATCAGATACCATATCTCGAATTTCATGACGTAATATTTCTCTGCATAAAAATACCAATGCAGAGCTTTACATGAATTTTAAAATGACTCCACTCCGTCCCCTGTTTTTGGTCATTTTATTGATTTGTATCAATAAATCCGCCCCGAGTGAGTTCATCGATCGCATGCTGATCAAATTGCGCAATTTTCAGTCTTGCAGGACAGAAAAGGGCCATCGGTCTTTATCATTTTTGCGGTATAATCCAATGCGCTACGAATAGAAATTGCCTGGACTTTTTGAATTACGGATGTTTTTGCGGCATGTTGGGTCATGGACGACCTGTGGATGGGATTGATGCGTAAATTTATCATCCAATGATCATTGTGATCATGAAAAAATCGATGGATAATTTCAGCTGCTGCAGATGGCATGATAATTGCTATAGAATCGTCAGAGTTCACGAAGGTTGTCGCCCTGCGTGGACACGGTATCATTGGACGTGTGGTCAAAATAATACGCTTACATGCCATGCGGAAAGTACAAACAGAATGACCACCGGTCTCTTCCAGAAAGTCATCAGAAAAATTTTCAGGCAATACCTGGTGTCAAAATGCCATTTGCGAATGCGATCGATTAGCCGCTGAATGTTTTGGCAAATACCCTTATCCTGAAATGGGGAAACCCAATTGCACGAATTTCGGTCGAGGTTATTAATTGAAAAGCATCTTCTGTACAAGCTTTTGAAGAATCTAATTCAGAAATGATAAGGCAATCAGTAAAAATCGCAGGGTATATTGGTACAGACCCCTGTGCAAAAGTATAGTGGAAAATTCAAATTTTCAAACCCCCTGTTAAAATCGTAAAAATGACGATATAACTACGAAAGTGACATGTTTTCCTAATAAGAAGGCAACGCTGCTCCTGTTGGCGTTGTCAGAATTCAAATATCGCAAGTATTTAAAAGTTGATCAAAATAATCGATTTTCGATAGAGACCGTATCGGTCGATTTTGACGGCGCCAATCGATTCTCCGTGTCGATTATGCGAGGAAATATATGCACATGCCATGTGTAGCTTCATTTTCCATATAAATATCGCTAATCAAAAATCATGTGCTGGAGGAAGGATAGTAAAATTCAAAATTTCGAAATTCGATTTAAACGTTATTGGTGGTTGGAAAAAGCATTTTCTTGGTCGGATAAACATGCTGATTCCTAAAAATTTCACTCATTTTGATATCCGATCATTATTCACAAAGTTGATCAAAATTATCGATTTCTGAAATATCGATTTTGAAATGATCAGACCATGATCAATAGAAAGATCATGGTCGATTATACAGGAAAACACTCTCACATAGCTCCCTTACCATGATTCTTAAGGAAATTTCTTGATCAAAATGTTATGTGCTGGAGGATTGTCAAATTCAAAATTTGAATTTCTCAAATACGTGTGATTAAGTAACGAAACGGACATTTTCTTGGATAACTGATTGTGCTGATTCTAAAAATCACATTTATTTCGTCGTCCGATCGATATTTATGGATTTGATCAAACTGATCGATTTCCGTTAGAGTGGTGATAGCTTGATTGTGACCATGCCACTCGATTCCTCGTGCTTGATTGTCCGGGAAAACATACGCATATGCCATATCTAGCTTGATTCTGGATAGAAATATCATTGATCAAAGATCCTGGGTAAAGGATAGGCAATTTTCAAAATTTCAAAATCAGTAATTCACACGATAACTGCACGGAAAACATATTTTCTATGCTAATTTGACACGCTGATCATCGTGGTGTCATTAGTTTTGCTCCAGGATGCCAACTTCAAAATTTGATCATAATTATCGATTTCTGATACGAGCATGATCGATCGATTTCGACGACGCCACTCGATCGAGCATTATCGATTATACAGGAAAATATATGCACGTGCCTTATCTTTCTCTGTTTTCTGCAGAATTATCATCGATTAAAAATCATGTGCTAAAGGATGCCACATTGAAATTTCGAAAATCGATTTCGATATGATCAGAGGTCCAAATTCGTATTTTCTGGGATATCTTAGCACGCTGACCCCAAAAATCACGCTCATTTTGATATCTGACCGATATTTACAGACTTGATCAAAAACCAGTTTTCGATATATCGATTTCTGATCGATTTGAATAGTAGCAGATGATAAAGCATGATCGGTTGTATGGGAAGCCATGCTTGTATGTCGTCTCAATCTTTCAACGATCACGAAAAATCATGACCGATTGGTAAGGCATACTGTAACCGCTCAGACGGGTGTTTTCGACACCCTTCATCAGGTGAAAAATTACTCAATTTACACGTCACGTGAGTGGATTATAGGAAAATCGGCTTTGGAGAATCCATTGATTTGGACCGCTAGCTATTTATGCATTTTATCGCGATATATCGATTTCTGAGTGATCAAAGTATTATCAGAAGCCCAGAACCAATAAAAGCATTCAAATACGTACATTAATTTCAACAGTATTCCCAATGAAATTTACACACTTATGATTCAAATTTTACAGTATCCAAATAATATGATCCACTACAGTATCCTCGAATCAATAAAAAATCAACACGTGCATTGAAAATATGGAATCTAATTACCAGAATGGACACCATCCGATATAACATTGACAAAGATTTTCATGCGATATCGCTTGTTCAATGAGTAAATCCACTTGGGTGGCCACGTCCAACGTATCGGCAGTGTTAAAATCGCGCCCTGAAAGAAGGGTAATGTAGAAAATATTGATTGCACGCAATCAACACTTTTACCTGTCAATTTATCTCGAATACGTTGAACGATTTGCAACGCTCGTTTATTGACGATTTCCGTCGGTTGCGTTGGATCATCCACCGCTCTTGAGACGCCAACTCGACTGCCGTCGTCGCCAGCCGCCCCTGCGGCATCATCTGAAAATGGATATGATGACCATCGGTAAAAGTAATCCAAATGGACTCACCTCCTGTGTCCAACTGTGCAACAGCCTCCACCGCATCAGCAACGTTCCGTTTTGGAGCATCTAAAACAGAAGCGATTTACAGCAAAGCTCCCTGACATAACTTCAGTACTTACGTTCCATCAAACGCCAATTGATCAACGGATCATAAACGAAGGCTTCCAATACAGCCATGACGCTTTCCTTGTTGTCTCTCAATACCGACATGACACGCTCGCAAGTGATGCGGAAATTGCCTTCGATACCAGTCACCTGAAAATGGTCATATGCAATTCCAGGACTGCGATGATCATACAGGTGCTTACCTCCATAGCGCTAACCAACATCCGCGTCAGCCGGAAGGGAATCTTCTCTGGGAATTTCTCTCGCGTCATGGCCACTTCGAAGCAATCACCGAAATCGATATGCACGATTTTTCCACTCATGCGGTCCAGCATCAAGTTTGATGGATGCCTGAAGAAGGTTCTGATTAGACTCAAAATGTTATCATCATAATCACCATACCTGTCTCCTAATCCGAGAATATATCCAACCATCGACATTGTGGCCAATGATCGCGTGTAATTTGTTCGACGATCAAACCACACTTCGGAACTGGGTGATTTCAACCACAATATCTTTTGCAAATCGTCGCCCATGGTATGTTCCAGCGCGTGTTCGAATACTTCCACCTTTTGCATCAACGTCAGATGGTCGTAATCCGGTGCCATCTGAAACGAAATATATTACTTCCTGTCCTGTCACCTTTGATCATATTTGCTTACCCTTTGCATCAGCTTGTGTTCAATATTCAGCAGGATCTTTTTCTTCTCGCGATAATCACGAAGCAATGCATGGAGCGTATCGCAATTGGGAACCCATCCAATGAGGCCGCTGTTTTGACTCAACGGGATCACTGAATATCGCTGAAATTAACGCCATGATTAGTACAGACATTTTCATCTAAAATTATTGCTCAATTTACCTGAATAGTCAGATTTCTACGAGACGTTGTTGGATCCTGCAGCAATAGCGTATTCACCAATCCGAATAATTGCATGACCCGTTCGTCTTGACGCGGATCCTCGTGGCCTTTCAGCAGGAACCAGTAATCTTGTCCATCGCTTCCTGAAATGAAGAATGCATGCATTTTGCACCCCTTTCAAGAATCATCACAGACTCACCTTTTACGCAAATCTTTCGTGGCCGTTGTTTAGATGTGATCACTTGCAAACTTGGATGAATTGATTGAATATGGACGATTGGTTTGGTTGGATCATACGTTCCAGGTACGGCTAATTCCAAACTTCGGCACATCAGCAGATGCGGTGATACGTATTGCAATTGCAGTGAGGTCAGCTGCAAAGCAATGCAATGCAAAACTGCATTTGTTCAGAAAAATAATGCATACCTGTGGCAATTGCTTTGAAATTCGACGAAAGACGTTGTAATACAAATCCCATGCTTGCGTCAGCTCTTTCACATTGCCGCTCGTCTTGTACTTCTCGCACCAATCTCGAGCTTCTTTTAAATCGCGATAATAAGCCTAAAAGCAAAAAATGATTGATAATCTCAAGATTACTGTAACCGCTTACTTGGCTAAATGATTGTTCTTTCAATGTCGTTGGACCTTGTTCAATAATGTTGTGTAGCGGCTCCAACGTGGCAAACATTCCTTGGACGTTTCTCTCCGCGAAATACTGACGACTGGCTTCTTCCAAACCCTCGTGCCATAGTTCGTGCCAAAGCTAGAACAGCAGTTGTTGCACTGACGACATTGTCTTGAGGTCAAAAAATCCCAAAACTTACTATTGCAACTCGGATCAATTCATCGCTAACCAAAGCCGCTTGAGTGACCAGATTCTGCGAATGGTCACTCATATGCTTCAAAATTCGATTTGCCACTTGCTGACGGTTCAAATTGGTTGATTTGGCAGCCACCGTCAATGGATAAACCAGTGCCTAAAATCAACCCGTTTCCGAAGCTTCTGAATCCAAACGACAATCCAAAAAACGAATACCTGTGGATGATCTCTTCCAATATCCATCAATAATTGCATGATCAGGCGGCCGACCAAGTGACGTGAAGTATCAATACGAGCGATGAGTTGAGGAATAACTTGGAGCCACGTTTCGATGCGTACTGATTTGATTCCTTCCACCAACGCTTCGTAAACTTCCGGTAGATGACCATAATCGAACCACAAGGTCAGCAATCTGAAAATAAAGATCCAGTATTCAATCCAAATGCAGAAAATTCTGAAGCTTACCGTAGAGTATCTTGAAGGCTGTTCCCTTTGCACAACGAAATTGACCGAAAGAAGCACTGAACCGCTTGAACCGCGTGCATTGTGATCAAACTTTCTTGTTGCTAAAAGAAATGGCTCTTTTTTCCAAGGACCCCGATTGAGGATGTCATTCACACTCACCACAATTCGACTTGGAATGTACGGTTGAGCTACGGTCGGTTGAGGCAATCTCGGTGCCAATTCTGCAATCAGCGGCTGTGGCGTAACGCTGGTTCCATCGGTCGACATCCGCATTGCTTGCTGTTTGTAATAGAGGACCGCGGCGAAGTTACTGCAAGCCAATGCGTGCCAAGCCTGAAAATGTGCAGATTTTCAGTATTTTATCGACTGAATGATGCGCAAGTAACGTACCTTGTACCAGTTTCGATCCCATTCCGTGGCCAAACGATAATACTGAATGACCTGATTGATTGGTGCTTCATTATCGCCACGACTAGCATCACGCCATTGGCCCAATTTCAGGAAACACCTGAAATATGGCTGCCATTAATTTTTGCCAAGAAAAGCTTGGAAACGCCTACTTTGCTTTCAGCTTCAATAATTCCTGTTGCTCGCTGAGATCAGCCGTCCGATGCATCGCTTGTTGCTTCAACGCATTCTCCACCAGGCTCTTCAGCTGTGTCCATGCCAATTCCTGCAACATGAAGATTTGTGGCTCATCATTGCGAGCCAAGAAAGCACTGACCTGTTTCCCTTCATTCCACAAATGCTTGCAATATGCGAATGCCAATTCCGGTTTATCGGCTGGTGGTGAATAATCGGGATATTTGTTCGGATCAATTCCCAATAGCATCACCAACGTCTTGTGGGATAAATGCTGAAAACTAGAACGATTGAGCATTGATGTTAATTCAAAATAAAATCGGCTTACCAGCTTGTTATTTTTTCGACAAAGCGACGCGAATTTGATCCATGTCTTCCTCATTTCGTGTGGATTCAAAACCAATGATCGAACTTGCAGCAATCGTTGCCAATCTTCAACGCTGCCTTCGCATCCCTAAATGCAAGACTACATTAAACTCTGCAAAGCAGCCAGAAATTCTGCTTACTTGCAAACGCTTCCACCACATCTGAGCAATGATTGGACGCCTTTCTGGGATCAATTTATATTGCATTGCTTCCTCCAATTCGCTCAGCATCTGCACTTGGACCATCGTTCCATAAGCACGGTTGTAACTTTCCGCAACACTGAAATGAGATGGGGTATCAAGAAAACGCCAGAAATCAAATACCAACATCACTTACAGTGCTGTTAATTCGGTATCTATCAAATCCCGAGCTTTGTCAGCGCATTGTTGAGCCAATTGGAAGTGTTCTTGGTGAACGCCCAAGACGCATCGATAGAACGCACCATCCAGCGTATTCCGGTTGATCAGGCAAATATACTCTTCCATCGAATCCCACTGGCCTGAAAACCAAAATATGCTCATTTTCACAATGCCAATAATTCAGCTTATTCTTACCCAATCCCCAAGCCGCAGCGGCTGCCATCCGTGCCATTCTCTGCTTCATATCGGTCGAAGCGTTCTCCCATTTGTCCTTGGCCACTGCATGCAGCTTTCCCCTGAAATTACGGTTTACAGCATTGGTTCTATCCATAAATATACCAGTTTACCATTCTGCCAACGCTTCCAAACATCGCATTCGTCCCAAACTCAAATCGAAATCGTTCGGGCTCTGCTCCTGTTTCTTCTCGTACGCATCCAACGCTTTCTCCCAGTCGTGCAATTTCTCGTACCACCGTTCGCGAATCTAAATGTATTCTGGTGTCATTTAGCTTCAACTCAATGACAAACAAGACTTACATCAATGGTGATCTCTTTCCTCCTTGCATATTCCACAACGCCAACGGATGCCTCGTGCAGTTGCAGTTTGTTGTTTATGCTAAAATTAAGGCATTATTCAGAGCGATCAGAATGTAGAACAAAAGCAATACCTGATCAATGCTTCCAATACTTCAGGCGTAACTTTGATATGAAATTCATTCTCTTTATATCGTAAAGCCTAAAATTTCAGTGTCAATAAGAGTGCAAGAAAAGCGTGAAATTCCTCTCACCTTAGCATACGCCCTCGTCTTCAATGCACGCTCGCCAAGAACCTTCGGATCGATTGGCAATGGGCCCTAAAACCAAGGAAATCAGCAGCTGCATTCAATACTAGCTACAATGCATATGTACCTTCTCTGAATGATCCATGAATTCAGCCAAATTCAAAATCGTTTGCGTAATTTCTGGACTCTCCTGGACCGAAATAGCTTGTTGCAGAGCGTTGATCAATTCGTCTTGATACTGTTCTGGTAATTCCGTCCAGCAGGAGACGAACGCGGCGTTGAACAGCTCCCTATAATGCGGTGTGTTAAATATACAGGCAGAACCTGGAGAAATATTGAAGACATACTTGGCCAACGCAGCATGATTCTGTGCCACGCCATGACACGACCGCAAAGCGGCGTAGGGTGATTCGGCGATTAGTTGAATGCTAAATCGTCGCAACCACTCGACCCAATCCTCTTTGGACACGCATCGGCTGACCGACCAAGCCTAGAAACGAATGATCATTGAAATTAAGAGAATGAGAGCTAATTACTGAAGCACATACCCTTTGGAGTTGTTCATAATTGCAAATTTCCTTCTTTGCTTCCCGATCCACAATCTGCATTTGCTCGGCCATTCGAGTTCTGCGTTCAGTGATCTTCCTCTTGTAATAAGCGTCGTCGTCAACAGTAACGTGACCGTCCTGAAAAAACTTTCCTCTGTATCCTTCTCAATATGCAATATCGTAAACGTACCTTTAGAACTTTATTCAGCAGCACCTCGTACCGATTGTGGGTCAGCTTGTGTCGTTGCATTATCGAATCGATGATTGGACGGAAGATGAGAAAATCACGTTCCATTTGAATGATCAGGATGCACAATAAATTCAACGCCGGCGTCCTCAATTCGGCAGATTCGTCCAGTACGCGTGACAACGAATGGATGATTCGAGAAGCGTAATGGCTCAACGTCATGGTTTCTCCAAAGACTTCCAACGTCTCGATTGCTGATCTAAAAGAGGTTCTGGTTAGATATTATCAAGCCAGAAGAACTGGACTTACTTTCTAGCCGGCAACGGTACGTCCACGCTATCGAATAATTTGACAATTGGAGGCACGACGATGTACAGGTGCTCTTCCAACGTTGGACTGCAGACTCTGAACGCGTTCAATAACTTCTCGGTGACGCTTTTCCCATCGCTGTTGTCGTGCAGGAACACGCGGAGCATCGCGGGAATAATATCCGGCAAATATGGCTTGAATTCAGCGCCTAGTGCTGCCGCAATCTGCTCCACCAGCATGATGATCGTATTTCGCATGGGAGTTTGAGGTGTCCAGAATTCCTGAAGATAAAACATCTAGGTGAGCATTCTATCCAATCATGAATCTCGAATGATTACCTTGATTAAGCCAAAGATGTCTTTCAAATACGGTTTCACATGTTGCTTGACCACCGATATCAATACGCCGAGTTGTTGGAACAGGAACTGAAATAAATTCTATTAGCGTGCATGATATAAAAATGTGCCAACACTTACCTCTCGAAAGCTAGTATCCGAGCTTCGGATCACTTTCAAAATATTCGGCACCACTTGATCCAAATACGGTAGACACTTCGTTCCCAACGCGGAGAATATGTACATGACCGCTTGGACCACCGTATTGTGATGTTGCGATAATGACGGATCCGCAACCATGTGCATCAAATTGACAATAGCGAATGCGGGGTAGAATTCTTCCAACGAACACCGTTCCCAATGAAACCATTGAACGATTTCTGAAAAGATTGCATCCTGATGAGAGGAAGCATGGAAATTGGAACTTGGCTTACCTTGGCGTGGATCTCGAACATCTTTACTGCCATCTGGCAACGACAAGGCCAAACCGGTGCTGTTCAATGCCGTTGCTATTCCACCGCTGTACAGTTTCTGCTTATGCGGATCCAATGCTCCAAGTAATCCGAGTAGGCGTATAGTCTGAAACCAAACACCAATAAGCTACACCAGCATTATCAACATTCAAAACATCTTACCTCGCGACGAATCTTGTGCGATTGCTCCGTCTTGAGGAACTTCAGCAGTATTCCCAACAATTCGGGATACCGATGATACGGTTCAACAACGCAGCCAGTGCCCTCGACGATTTGGGCTGTTGACCAAACCGCAACCTGTAAAAAGCCCGCGGTTCATGTCAATGCAATGATATTCAATATAAAACATACTTCGCGTTTCTCCAAAGAAGTCGAGTCTTGCAGAAATTCGATCAAAATAGGGAATAGCGTATCCAATTGTTTCACCAACTCCATTCCACCAACCTATAAATTTAGAAATTTATTTCAGCAATCAATATTCCTTTATACTTACGTTGGCCAATTCTCCAATCGCATTCAGGACGCTGATGATGACGTCGTTATGCGAAGTCGGCTCTTTCAGCTTCGGGATCAACTTCTTCAACGTGGGACTCATGTACGGTTTCATGAATTTCGGTGAACTGGCGATTAGCTGAGCCAATAAACACGCGCTTTGTTCTTCATTTCGACTGATTCCACTGTGGCCCAATTCTCCGAGAATCTGAAATGGAGGCGCGATAGTCAATTTTTGGAGAAACCGAAGTCAGCTCAGCTTACTTGAATCAACACGATCCTAAGAGAAGGCATAACGTGAGCAGGATTGATATCGCTCAATTTGCCCAGCACGCAAATAACCGCCTCTCGAATGCTGTATTCTTCGTCTTGAAGCGCCACGAATATCAATTGCAGCATTTCCACTTGAGCCAAATGAATATAGAATGGTTCGATCTCCATCAACGTAGCGAATACGCTCAGTCGGATTTCGTGATCTAAAAGATAGATATCCATTAATACACAGCCGCAGCAGTACAGAAATAACTTCTGAGCTGATATTTACCTGGATCAGTAACACCCACGGTCAATAATTTTGATAGGACGACGTGGATCAATTTCAATAGTGGCAGATGCTGCTGCTTGTTCTTCGCTTTTGCCAGCGTTTGCACCGAAGGGATCAATAAACGGCAAACTGCTCGAACGGCCTCCAATCTGACTTCGCGACAATCGGAATTCAAATATCCCTACAAGAATGATATCATTAGCATTCACTGCGACTCAAAATATTTGATTTTCTTACCGCGGATACATATTTCAGAAACATTTCCAACCAATGCCGAGGGAAATGGAAGTTTGCCAAAGTTCGTAACGCCAACACTGTTGCGGGCACGTCCGACGGGCTGACGTTGATTGGTGCCGTTGGTAATTCCAAAGGGGGCGGTGGTAGCAATTTGCTAGGCATCGGGCGGTGCATGATGATCAGTGACAATTGCTTCAGAAGACCATCTTGAATATCCGTCTTCAGTTCCGGAATTTGTCGTATCACTTCCCGCAGTGCCACGGTTAAGCTTGGACTAAAAACAGAACTACTGTATTAACCGCATTGCTAAGATATTAAAAGTCATTACCTGAATTCTGTGGCGAACATTGGTTCCAATAGCAGCTTCATTTGTTGCTGAATTTCCTTGCCCAACGATCGAGCCAATAACGCGATGCACGTAAACACCGACACGTCCAATGGCACTTGCTTACGTCTAAAAAACAATCATTTGATCTAGCAGGACTCATGAGTACTATCAGTCTCACCTTGGTGCTTCTTTTGCTGGCAACGATGCTCGTATGACTTCGAATATCTTCGGCAAATGCGGTCGTATATGGTGCTCAACAGCCGTTGTGATCAGACCAATGGTCAAGAAGGCGCTTCCTTTGTCCTTCTCCTTCGATAATAATAGCAACGCGTAGTTCATCGTCTCGTTGAGGTAGCTGCAAAAGAAACATACTGCAGATGCTTGGATAATAGCCAAAAAGTGAACTTATTACCTCTTCACAAACGTGTCTTTGTCAAATGCCGCAAATCGAGCCAGTAATTGCAGCAAAACGCGTTGGTTGTATGGTGCTTTCATTGACCGGCACCGCAGTGCGTATGCGCATATCTGAAACGAACTCTATATTTGCCTGCATTCTCTAATCAATCCGAAACACTTACGCTATCATAAACATCGCCCACTTGCTTCCGGCAGGTCCGACTTTCGAAAAGGATCGGTTTTCCAGGCGTAACCATCGACGTGATGACGTTTTCACTTTCCCGGATAGACGCTGCTCCAAATGATGATGTTGGAATCGTTGGAGTCTAAAAGATAATAGCATTTAGTGATGTTGAAGATTCCAACCATGAAACATACCTTGGAAATTGTCCACTGTGCGTGTTCTTCATTCAATTCCTCCACTTCTTGGCGCAAACGCTAAAACCAACGCCTCGTTAGCAGAAAATACTGCACTCTAAACTTCTGAACATACCTCGCCATCCAAATTCGCAATCCGCAGCAATTCGTTGGCAATAAGAAGTGCACTGTGAGCACGATCTTCTTTGGCAGCACCATGACCAGATGTAGCTTCTTCGAAACACTTGGCTGCTTCATCGTACGATTGCTGAAAACAAAGATTTTAGACCTAGGAAGATTCAAATCTCCAAAGCCATACCTTGTACCAAATAACTTTCTGTTCTTGTTTCGTTTCTCTTTGCGACGTGACGAGTAAAGCGGCACGCAATGCGGATACTGCGCTTTCTCTGATGACAGGCTAAAACGAGAACCTCAATCAGCAAATTTGCATAAAAGAATCAATGGCACATGCTTACCTTGGGATCTTTGATAGCTCCAAAAATGCAATCGAAGAATTGATGAATTTGTTGATAGAAGAATGTCGGCGTACTTCTGGCTAATTCTTTCAGCACCAGTACCTGGAAATAGATGTGCTTAGTAATTTTTATAAATCAAGAAATCTGGCTTACATACCGCAGCATGACGACGTCCCTCGTGACGTTCCGTTGATTGAAGCCATTCAAACGTCCGTTTCAATTCGAAATCCACATAACCGGCCGTATAAACGCCAGAGGCCAAAGCCAAATGACCGATAGCTCTGGCCGTTAATTCCATAACGCTGGCATCGGGTGACGGTAGCATACTCCGTAAATAATTGGTGAATCGATTGAGACGTTGTGTATTCGTGACATTCTTCTCCTCTTTCACCAGGCATACTGAAAGGAATCTCGTCAAATTCCAATAATAAATAATGGATATTCAACTTACCAATGGCGAAAATTCCGCCCTTTTTATCCGATGATTCTTGACTGGATAATAAATCGACAATTGCACGATCGAAGCGTTCAAGAAATTGTTGAGTAGCTTCGGCTGAACTTTCTCGCAATTCACCGCATATGTATCTGCAAAATAATTTCCGTAAATTTCCATAAAAAATAAAATTGGAAAAAATCAAAATTTACTTGTATAAATCCTGAGCGGCCTGTATTCGTTCGGCATCTTGCTTCGATCGAAGCCGTGCGACGAAAGCGTTTGCAGCTGCACTTCCGGACGGCATTTGTGTCACAATTTCATTGAAATTATAATTCAGATTTTGGAAATTTCACAAAAAAACCCAAAAAACCGAAATTTCGGGATTTTACGTGGAAAGCGCACTTTAGCAGACAAGTCGCGTGGTATTGTGTAAGCAGCATTCGTGCCTTCGGCACTGTGCGCATGGGAATAAAATCGGCCGTGTTTGTCATCCAAAAGCAAGCGTCTTCATTTCGTTTTTCGAGCCCTTGGGGTATTTTATTTAGTTGGAAATCCTGAATTTTCTTTGCTCCAAACATTCTCCGAGTATTCGAACTGTGGAATCCAAATTGTATAACGTACAAGTTCCATTTTCTGCATTGGAATTAGTCGACCCCGTTCGTGTGGAATTTTCGTTTACTGAATTCTTCACATAAGGACGCAGGTGAGATTTATGACTATATTCTATTGGCCAGATGGCGGTGGAAAATATGCCTTAGTTTGCATGGCAGTTTTAGAACTGCAAAAGACTGCTGATCCTTGTTTTTCTGCTGAGAGCGATGTCTCTATCAAATGCAAGAATTGGCAATAATAATTGCGTATTCTCGCATTGTTCTAAAGGATGGTTTTTTCAGGAAGCGTCTAGCTCGAAATCGATATTTGAAGAATAACGGCGGTTATGGCTTCATCGTCTTTACTGATTATTATTAGCGAACCTGTGGCCCGTGGGCGTGCGTCGGCAATATTGAATCGTGTTACCGAGGGTAAGCAATGTAATTATTTTAGTAATTGCGGCCAATGCAGCTGCTGACTAATAAGAACGCGTAGGAAAGCTGCTGCTAGGACGCATTTTTGGCGTCCTTGTTTTCTGCAAGCTGGCCTGGCGTGGTGCGTATGTTTCGTCGCGTTTCGGTTGTCGTACCAGCAGCAGCTGATGTGTCATCGTTATCGCGTGGATACGTGATAAAGCCTCCTGTTGCCTGCTTTACGGCGACGAGGAAGAGAAGAATTCGCGACGTAAACAAAACAACCGAGCGAAATTCAGCCTCTTCGCTTTGGCAGAGGAGGCTCCTTGTTTCATTGTAATACCCCCATCCGAACTCGCATGGATGTTCGGTACCATCCCCGGGATGACCGCAAGGCCTACGCGTGAAGGCCATGCAATGAATACGGAATATGCCGGGCAAAGTGAAACCGGAGTGTGCCGTACATGTTTCCTTTATGCGAAGTATATTCGCTTCTTCGTTTCGGTCTCCGGCCGTCTGGTTAGTATTTTTCGGCTATCGACGACTACCGACCCCTGCACATCCCAGGCTGGGGCTGCTTTAGAGTCGAGGAGCGAGACGAACGCTATACGCGTTTAAATTTCGAGTGCCGTCAATACGAGCCTTTCGCTTAATTGAATCGACTGTGATTTTTCGGAAAGGCAGCTGCTCTGCTTCTGCAGACGAGATGGCTACGTTTGACTCAAATTGCGCTTAGGTCTGGACTCGGCTTGACACTTGTGGTTTTTTCAATTTCACTTAAAAGCTCTAATATATTGCGTTACGTTCTTCTCGTTCATCATGGCACTAAATCGCAATTTTTCGTGGGAAAAGCGGATGAGCAAATTCAGGCTAATAAAACGCGTGGAACGCGAATGCGCACTTGCAGCATTGCGTAGCAAAGCTGGCAGCTAAGAGATCAATAATACTATCAGTTTTAATTGATAAAAAATCTTAATTTCAGGATTATCAGCATGGAACAATTACACTCGAGGATTTCTCAATGATCAACAGCCGGATTTGGATCTGAATACAGAGATAAGGAATTTCCTGAATGCCAATGTTGCTGCCAAGACGTCGGATACCGGTAAGTGGAGATTAATACATTTGCTCTCATGTGCTAGAATGTCACTTTTTCAGGTGGTACCGTATTGCAGCACGTTGCTCATAATCTGCGCACGGAAATTTTGGTCAATCCGACCGTGCATACGTTGCAAGCGAGTCTGGCGTCCTTCTTGACCTTTCCATCGATTCGCAAGCTTATTGTTCATGCTGGAACAGCGTTCGCGGGTAAGCTTTATTTCTGCACAATAGCAAGCGAGTCTAAATTAAAAATATGAATTTTCAGGCACCGGTTCATGGATTTTACAAGATGGCACATTGTCATTCCACGATTTCGCTCGCATATTGCATCGAGCCGATGTGACGACGGCGTTGACCGAAATTACGAAAGATTCGGCTCTGGTTGTGAGCTGCCATCCAGAAGGAGAATGGAATGACCAGGGTAAGTGGCCTAGTTTTTGAGTTTGAACATAGTGCAAAGTATGCTTACTTTCAGGTGTCAAGCACCATGGCTTGGACAAGCTCTGCAAAATCACGGTCGGCGTGTTAAGTGGACATGCCAATATCGACGCTTCATGCGCAGCCGATCTTCAAGCATATTTGGAGAAGTTCGCCGCGCATACGAAATTGGAAGATTTGATGCCAGCCTCCACTGTGGTCGGTAGTGTTCGTTTTCGACGTCCAACGCTTCACATATTCCCAGCCGGACAAGGAGAAGCCGCATTATTTGGTGTCAGTGGATTTACCATATTATTCGACGGAGGATTTACTAAGAAAACCTGCTTCTGGGACGTAAGTGTTGCTAGTATTCAAATTATGCTGGAACTAAACTCATTTATTATAGTTCTTGCGTCATGTCGACCGAGTGGATGCGTTATTAATCTCGCGGATCAACAGCAACAACATCTTGGGTATTTCGTCGTTTATCGATCGACTCGCTAATGGCGATTGCCATCCGAAATTGGGCTACGTATTCGGCAATATGCCATCGCTGAAAGTACTCGAAGGAGCCAACGGAGACGCTGGTGATCCATTGCTGGTGTCATTGCACAATGAAAGCGCGAGAATTTTGGATTATTTGGACCGCTCGAATTTGAAACCGCATCCATGTTCACTTTCGATCAGCTCAGCAACCAAGCATCCGGAACCACTGACGTTATATCAAAAAGTAAGCGTTTGATGGAATTGCATTGCGATGCATCATCTATCAATCCGGTTTTTTTCAGGTTGGACAAGGCCGGTTGGATATGTACGTCTTGAATCCGACTAAAGATAGTAAAGAATTGACCGAATTCATCGATTCGTGGAAGAAAGGAATTCACCGCCTCGCTGGTCCGAAATTCTCCACGAAACCTGGCTCAACCGGCGGCGAATACGCGGCTTCATTATTAGATCAAACGTCGATCGCCGTATTATTAATTTGGCATCCAGCGGATCCGGAAGAACAGATTACGCGCGTCCTGTATCCCGGCAGTTGCCCCCAAGAGAAGATCCTGTCCGGATTGGAGAAATTGAAACATTTGGACTTTCTGAAACATCCGACGTGTACCGGTGCGTCGTTGCAAGCTGGTCCGGGAAAAACCACAGTAGCGTCCAAGAAACCGGCCACTTCGAAACCGGTTGAATCGACCAAGGCGGCGGCTTCATTGGCATCACCGAAATCGCTAGCGTCAACCGTAGCAAAAGCTGTCACCAACGCTGCTTCTGCGGTGGCAGCAGCAATTCCGGCCGCCATGTCCGCTATATCTCCAATGTCACCGAAAGCGGCGGATGAAAATCACCACCACCAGCATCATCATCATCATGCGGAACCATCAGCTCCAGCCATGGCACCGATGGAGCAATTGCATATCGTCGAACTACAACCGCCAGTGGAATCATTATTGGACAAAACGCCATCGCCTTTGGAACTGCCAGCAGCTCAACGTCACGATCATTCGTTGTTGCAAGATTTTGCGCAATCGCCGCCATTGGAACCGGAACATATTTCGGTTGCTATTGAACATCCGCCTCATCAACCGACAAGCCCGTTGATCGAATCGGAGAATTTCATTCATCGAGAGCAATTGGAAGCCGTCGAATCCCAGTTGGCCGGTTCGCAACGTGAACAAGCCGGTTTCAGCGTCGAAGCCGAACCCATGCGAGCCAGCCCATTCGAAACTGTGGACGTATGTCACTTGGCGGAACCTGGCGTGTTACGTTTGTCAAATGATCAATTATACGACAACTTCAATGATCGTTCGGCCATCGACGTAGTCCAAGAACCGTCACCAGTTGTGGGTGATCAAAAATCCGTGGGTCATTTGATGGATGCGCCGCCGGAAGCCTTGCATGATTTTGGATTCAACGCCCCAGTGGAACCGCACGCGCATCAACACGAATCGTTCGTGCAATTGGATGAAGCTGATCCAAGGAGCCTGGAGAAACACGGCCACGTCTCTCCTGGAATTCCAATTGAAGGTATGTGATTATTATGAGATTTATTTGATTTGATTAATATACGAGCTCATCAGTTTCAGGCGCTCCGCCATCTCCGAGATCGTTGCAACGTTCATTGAATCCGGATGCACCAGTATTCATACCGAAAACCAGTGATTTGTCGCCGTCATTGGAACGTGCATTCGGAACGCATCCGTTGCTTCCAACATCACCGATGGATCCGTTCTCGGAGAACAAAGGCGTTGGCGATGGACACGCAGAACCGCATGGATTCGACAACTACAGAAACGGTGGAACTAGTTTATTGGACGACAGTGCTTGGTCTACTGAAGCTACTGCAGCTTCTCCAAAACGTGCAGGTAATTCGTAGTTTTTATCAATGCAAAATCTAGTAATATTCCATCGTTATTTCAGGCGATCCGCTGTCCAGTCCTTTCGGAGATGAACCGCATCATCATCATCATCACGAACAACCGTCTCCGAATAGTCAACGCAAGTCGCTGGATGAAATGATGAAAGAATGGGGAAAGCCACTCGGTCTACCGATGCCGCCCGTATTGAAACAAGGAGCTTCGAACGCAACGGCCGCCGCTGCACCGACTAAACCCAAGGCCAATGGACCCGCACCGGGTGCTGCCAAGGAACCGGCGAAACCAAGTTCAGCTTCAACTGCAGCGGCTGCCAAACGACCAGCTACGACATCCACTACTACGAACAAACCGGCAGCGTCCAGTGCCTCTGCGAAAACGACGCCTCCAACCGAAAAGTCGACCGCATCGACGGCTGCCAAGAAACCAACCGGCCCACCTGCAGCAGCTCCACCGAAAGCTGGACCGACAGCAGCAAGACCATCGGCACCAGCTACGAAAACCGCAACAGCAAAGCCAACCTCGGCTGCTGCTGCGAAATCACCGGCTAGTCCTCGACCACCAACTACGACCGCAGCTCCGAAAGCTGCGCCTGCGAAAGCGGCTCCGGCTGCCAAGAAACCGGGACCGCCGTTGGCTTCTTATTATGTGGATTTGGCGTAAGTGATGGCGATCATAAAAATTGATGACGTGGACTAAATCGATTCCATTTCAGGTACATCCCTCATCAGGGAAATCCGCATTATTGCAACGCCGATTTTTTCAAACACGTTCGGTCCAAGCATTACGTATTGAGCGCGTTGCATCCGTCGAAAGAGATCCTGGAATCGTTATTGACGGGAAAGAAAGCGTGGAATTTGCCAGAAGAGGAAGTTACGTTGATTCCGACCTACGACAGCGATACGTTATCCTTGTGGATGGGATTGCACAAAGACGAATTAGCGTCGGAAAGTATCGACGTGGCGCCGTCGTGCATTCGTTGTACGGTGAATTTGGAAGAACACGACGGAGCCAAATGCGCGGCTTATCGTTTGGAATTGTGAGAAACAGGGTGAGTGAGGAAAATTTGCAAGCATCACTTGAGCAAGCTTCTTTTTCGGAGAGCTATTGAGAATAGCGGAGTATAGGTTGGTTTTTTGTGACTGGTCAGTAATAGGATTTTTTTTCATAGCCTCCCCCAATTGAGGCGTTTTTCTTTGCGTGTGATTCAATTATTGTTCAAATCATTGACTTTTTTCTTGCGGTTTTGGGTTCATTGGAAAACCCCAAAATTGAGAATAGGCTTTTTGAGATTGATTTGCTACACTCGAATTTTTGATCGTACGCTTCGAAATGCATATTATCGATTGATTAGTATGAATTGGTATCCATCTGGTTTTTTTGAATGGCCTGTGATGTGCTCCAGATGATTTTTGGATCATATTTTTCGTGGCTTATGGGTGCATTACACCGTATGCGTCAGTTTCTTTGTGCTTTTTTTTGCGAGCCTACTAAGCACCAATTATTGGGTCGATTTTTAAACGAGCATGTCTTTTCTTTCGAAATTCAAATTTTTTTGTCGGGTTATCTAATATGAGCGACGAATGTTGATGTTTCTTTGGCGCATTCGCATGTAGATCTGAGCAGGAATTGGGTTTTCTTTGTGAAACGTTATCAGCTTCGATTCAATGTTAGGATGATACAAGAATCTTTTTCTAAGAGCGCGATCACGATTTTTGTGAACAGTTTTTTGGCTATATCGCGCAATGGATTATTGTATCGCAAGAATCGATTTTTTGATTATTCAATTATCTGATCCATGATTATTATTTCAACTTCATTTCCAAGAAAACCACTACAGTAATATGCACATTACAACGTCACGAGACGACATTATTTCAGAAAAGGAAACATTCTAAAATAATTCCGTGCTTATTTATCGATGCGTATACAATATGATTCCGGACAAATACAAACACCCTAAACGCTCACATTCTTCAGATAATCGATTCGATCGTCTTCTCCACGATTCTCGCCTTTAACGTTCAATTTCATCAATTGCCCCACGACGGAAACGGATACTGGCCTTGCGGTTTTCCCATATTCGACGATACCGATTTGGAATTCTGATTTACGCCGCGTTGATTCATGGCTCCAGCACTCAACAGATCGCCTGAAACAGGAATTGGCTTTGAGTTTTGGTTCGAAACAACCGCTGGGAAGCTCTTGGATTTCATATCCAAACTTCCAGTTGTGCTTTTCGAGGTCAATCAACTCACCTGAGAGCTGCACATTCGAAGCCATGGCGGCTGCCATCGGTGAAGCCAGCATATTCATATTGACTTGCGGCATATAATTCGGATATCCATAAGCCGCGCCTGCCGTTGCCGTCGTTTGGAATGGAGCCGGAAAATTCATATTGCCCAACGGTGGTGGTGTAGCCGTGGCTGGCACGAACGATTTCGCATCATACGATCCCTAAAAACCAGCCAAATTACTATGCGTGGTATGAACCTTGATTCTTACCTTCAAACCTCCGGCGTATCCTTTATTGGCGTCGTTTCCACCCAAAGCCAGGCCACCGGCACCCGACGACACGGTTTTCGTCTGATTGGCTGACGACATGGCGGCGTAATTGCTCTTCATGTAATCTTGCGACAATTGAATATCGTCGTACCCTGCAAAAATTGACATTTACCAAAACGTGCGAATCGAAATCGGAACTAAAACCGTTTACCTGTTCCACCATACATTTGCGGATAACCACTCCTCTGGAACTGATTTCCGGATACGCCTGTTGCCGACGAGGAAACATTCGGTACCAGGAATTGCGGTGCCAAATACGGAGGTGCAGCCGCGTTGATGAACGGTAACGTTTGATACATTCCGGCCATGCTCAAAATCTGAGCCGCTTGCTCGGCATTGCTGACCGTCGGTGCGGGTAATCCAGGCGGAGGTACGCTCAAATTCGCAAGACCAGTAGCTGCAGCTGCCAAATTCGACCCGGTATCTTGACGCATATACGATGTCTTGATATCTCCTGAAAAAAGAAGCGTATGCTGCTGCATTCGATTAAATTTTGAGCATTCTATATAGCTTACCAGAAGAATCACGTCCGGTAATCGTATTTCCAGCCATAGGCGGTAGTTGCGTCAATGTTCTCATGTCGTAACCGCCCGTATTCAAGAAGAGATTCTGCGGCAGATAGCCAACGGAACTCAAGCTCATTTGGTCGTACATGCCCTGAAATAAAAAATCTCAATTTAATCAAAATTAATACTCGAATAATAATAAGAAAGCTTACCAGATACGGCGATAATCCAGCAGCGGCTATAGCCTGTTGATACGGCGTGTAGTTTGGATTCAAATTCAGGCTCGATGTTGCTTGCTGTCGGGTCGTGACTAAAAATGCAAAGCGTCAGATTTGCAGTCGGATAAACCACTAATAAAAATTTACCCGTAGCAGGTGACCTTGAAGCTTGTTGAGATGACGGGAGACCGTAATTGGTAGTACTCGTCGTGGACATGTGCGACGATTGGTTCATATTCATGGGAATTCCGCCTTGGTTCGACAATTGTTGTACCGCTGAATCATTCGTTTGATTTTGTTGACTGGCTCGCTGGTGAGTGCTGGAAAGTCCAGTGATGCCTGAAATGATGCATATTGTAGCCATTTTCATCATGAATCACTGGGGAACAAGTTACCTGAAGCCGTAGTTTTCATGCCAGGTGCAGTTGTCGTCTGACGCCCAGTTGAACCGAATTGAGATTGTTCTTGCTGCTGCCCAGCCGTCGAATAACCACCGCTCATCGTGTACGTCGCAGCGTTAATATCCACAGCCTTCGCACCGCCGTCGCCAGCTCCCATCAGCAAATCCGGACCATTAATATGCTCGGCTTTCTGCGTTCGTTGGTACACGCCACCCGAATTGCCCACTTGCCCTTGTCTCATCGATGCGGTGTCTTGCGACTGAGAGGCCGTCCTAAAACAAAAAGTATGCCAGTGCAATGACCCAAACACAAGCAAGATCACTTACGTCGTTTGCGGTTTGAATGCCGTTTGCGCGTCGAAAGTGAACATGGATTGAGAATCGGTTAGCAGAGTCATGTCCCCGAATTGTACGTCGATTGGACCAATTGCATTTCCGCCGCCGTATGATGGCAGTTCAACCTAAAATGACAGGGCCACTGTAATCGACCATTCCTGAGAGCTAAGCTCATCAGATTACCTTGATGTGGTTTTGCTTCATCGGTAAGCTTTCCCTCTGTCGTCCATGACCAGCAGGTTCCACTTGCGACGGTTGAGCATTGCCTCCAATCTGAAAGACAAGCTTTGCAATAATCCGCCAAGCGAAAGCTTTACTTTTGCAACTTACGCCAAGTTCATTCTTCAAATCCGCTGTGGCTTGTTTAGTCGTCCACATTTGTTGAGACGCAGCCGACGATTGATTTTCGGGCAACTGGCTCCCGAATAATATATTGACGTCGATACTAAAATCGTATCATTTTAGCCCAAGTAAAGGACTTAAAAATTTAGCATAATTACCTCTCTCCGCGTACATGACCGCCGCTCGACGAAACCGCCGCATACGAAGATGACACAGCCGTATGGGTTGAAGATGAAACCGGTGCCGCGACTGGTCCAGTATTCTGCTGCTTCTGAACACCGCTAGGTTCAATGACGAGCCCATCGCGTAACTGAAACCAATAGCATTCAGTTAGAAAAGCAATGAACTGATCAAACCTCCTTGATTACCTTAGACCAATCCTCTTCACCACCCCAATCATCCGCAGAATTGTTGTTCCATTCGTTGGACCGTTGCGATTTGGCTTTGACCGCTGGAGCAGTTTCGGCCATCGAATTATCCCACGTATTGTTGTCGTTGGCATTCGCCCATTCATCCGAACGTCTGGCGCCTCCGTCAGCCGATTTTGTATTACACGAATTGGCCATACTATTGTCCCATGCTGAAATATATAACTCATCAGATCATGATCAAACAATCAGAAGATACGCTTACTGTTGCTTTCCACTTCGGAATTCCAACTGCCTATTTGTTGATTGAAACCCTCGCCGCCAGCGAAACCGCCTCGCCTACCGCCCCTGAAACAGAATGATTTCATAACCAATCAACTGGTGATAAAATCAAAACTTACCGAGGCGCGAATCCTCCTCGACCACGACCCCGATCTCCACCAATATCGCGTCCACCGCGGCCACGACCTCTGAACCGTCCTCGATCGACGCCACCAGATTCCATTGGCTCGTTTTCTTTATCCAATCTCACTGCAAACCGTAAGGTTTTAACTTGGTTTAAAACCATTATATCGAGCACTTACTGGCATTACCACGCATTCCACTTCCTCCTCGACCTCGGAACCTTGGCGGAAAATCGCTTCCGGCTTGGCCACCGCCTCGAGCCGATCCACGAGCATAATGCGGAGCGGAGGAGAACGATTTCGAATGATCGTCGTCGTAATTCTCGTAATTCCTCCCGGCATTCTCGTCGTCGGCGGCAGCGTTGAATTCGTCTTTGGACAATTGTTGATGATGATTCTGATGCGGATGTTGTTGCTGCTGAACTTTCTTCGATTTCTTGCCTTCTTGCACGATCCAAACTCCCTGAAATAAAATTCAGTGGTCAAATAAAATAAACGGACACAAGCCGTGACCAAAATTACCTGATGATCTCCTTCTAATAATTTATCCACAGCTTGTTCAACGTCGTTATCGCAATCGTGTAAAGCCACCAACGCTGTGCTTTCGTTGCAGCGCGTCAATTCCATAACCTAAAAAATTAGGAAATCCCATGCAAATATGGGAAATCATGATTTCAGAATTCCGCCATACCTTGTTCACTTTGTCTTTCATGACGGAATGATCTTCGGACTTTGGATCGACCAATAACTGAGCAATACGAAGTTGTTCACTCGTTGGAACCTGAAAAAATTCACACCATTATCACCGATCATACATTATGGATTAAAAAATCATGATTTTACAAAAAAAAACCTTGTACCTTCGATGACGCATTGGCTGAGGGGCCGGCTGCCGGCGTATCGGCTATTAATTTTCCCATCATCGGAATTCTGTGGACTGACTGAATAATCGAAATAAACGCTTCGAAAACTTCCGCCCTTGACGAGAGAGGAAGTCCTAAAAATCGGAAGTTTCAATTTTCCAAATTTTCCGCTTTGAAAACCTTACTTTTAGTATTGAAAACTTCAACGACGATCTGACGAAAAGAAAATGAGGATTTCAATCGAACGATAATCGAATAGATTTTAGGAATTTTTAGGGCGAAATTTTTATTATTTCAATGACAACATGCGAAGATGGAAAGCCAAGAAATTTTTCGTCAACGCGAAGTATTTTTAACAACGATGCCGTTTTGATATAAGCAGTCGCACATCGGCTCAAGGAAGTTCGCCGTTCGTTTTGGCGCGTATTCGAAACTTCTCTGGCGCGTATCCAATTCTTTATTGACAAGTTTGCAAAACCGTATTTTCACCTTGCGAATTTCGTTTCAAATACAAAAACTGGTTTTTCTTGCACAGCAGCAAGAAAAGTTGCATACAAAAATACGCCATTACGCATTCCAACATAAAATTCGTGGAAAACCAGACACAGTCGAGCATAAAATTGCCAATAATTATGCTCAAATTAAAAACGCTTACGTAATGATAAACGATGAGCCCAACAAATCGGGTTTGGTCATATAACAGGAATAATAAAAGGTCCAAAATGTGAACTTAGGCTAAAACAAGGGAATCCACGCTACTTGTACAATCAACGGTAGCAAAAAACGCTACACCCCTCCCTGCTCGGGTAATGTCAAAAAAGTGAGATAAAATACTACTAGTTCAGAACTCGCAAAAATGCTCTGCATTCTCAAAAAGCTTCAAAAAAACTGATGCTTACACATCAGATGACGCAATATTTCTCTTTTCTCTCGCCGTACCTCTTGCTTGCGACGTTGGGCGTTGTTGCGGTGGACCGACATTTCCGTATCGATGATTATCCTCTTCCAATACCGCGTCGTAAGGCGGCGGAGCTGGATCCCTGCGAATAAATTCCACTTCGATAAAGGCAATGAATGAAAAAAGGCACGCTTACTGCATTCTTCTCAAATGTCCAGCGTTGGATGGCATCGTATGGACGTTGGTAATCGTTCCCATGCCGTGTCCATTGCCAACATTAGCTGCTGATAAATTGGCAGGCGTCGAATGAGTGGCACCTTGTTGAGGAGACGCCTGAAATACGAGCATTTGTACGATTGAATATTCATGCATCCAGTTGGGGACGGTCACTGCTGACCAGTACTTACGTAAGTAACTTCTGCCGCTGCCGGCGGCATCAATGATCGAACTCTCGAATCGTAAATGAATAATCCAAATCCGGCCGCAATCATGGCCGCACCGAGGCCAACAAGCGCCAATCCCAGCGATTTCGGCGTTTCATCATGCCTGAAATTTAGGCGGCGATTATTCATTACGAATCCATGCTGTGATTTTCAATACTTACCACATGAAAGCCGCCATACAAGCACCAACTCCGACGACCACTAATCCGGTCAACGCCACGCATAATGCCAATACCAACGGCGTACATCGACATTGAGGAGCACCGAGTATTCCGATCCTGAAAATTACGCGCTCGTAATGCAACTGTATTCAATTTTTAAATTCCTGCGCTTACTTTTTCGGATCCCTTTCGTACGGTCCACGAATACGACGAATACTACGACGAAAACTGTCTCGAAATCGATCTCGAAATCCACCACTAATTGGCGAACCATTCGTTGCGGTCGCCATGTCAAAAAATTTGGGCGATTTTAGAGAATTTTTCCGTGAAAAAGTAACCACGCATACATACCTGACCTAGAATGTCCTCGAACTACTGTACGACGGTTTCACATCGACGTTCCCATCGTCGAAATCCGGTTCTCCATCGGCGCACCGAATTCCCCGTCGACCGAAACCCAAAGTTCAGGATTCGAGATCTGAAATAATTTCACACCGCACATATAATCATTAGGATAAACAAATATTCAAAGTAAAACTGGTCAATACCAGAAATGCCAGAATTCACTCGAACTTCAAATTAGCATTCTTATTCCGGTCATTCAGTACATCAAAAAACAATTATATCCACCTGTGGAATAAATGAAGAGACGACTAGCGTCTGTGATAAAAGGCACGACAGCTTATCACCAAAATCACTTCCTATCATTACCTTCTACATATACAATCAGCTGGATGGGCGCATAATTACGATGAAGACCGGGGTTCGTGATAATCGGGCGAATGCGATTCCGGCGTGTAAGTGAGCAGAACGATCATGACCCACATGTGCAATAACACCTGAAAACAAACCCTGTTATGCCTTCTTTGCAAAAACTTTAATTTGGAGCTTACCATGTAGAAAAATACGCAGATTCGTGCTGCTGGATATCGCCTCAGAAATAGACCAACTTTGACACTGAAAGAAAGATTTGATCAAATTTGGATATTCGCAATAAAACTGCCATCATACCTCAACGTATCCACTGTAGAATAAGCGCGTTTCACACTTCGAGTAACTCCTGTATCGTGTGGAGTTTCGCGCAGAAACGCTGGGACTCGAGAATGGACGCCTGAAATCCAAGACATCAGTTTATGATCTCATTCCAAATAACCAAAATCATACCTTCATCCGCAGAACCAAGATGTACCGACGCAGAAGAGGATCGAATGGCGGCTCCTTCCGCTTCTCTGTACAGCCTCTGAAAGAAAGGATCGCGTTATTCAAGGCGGCAATACTCAAAATCACCCAACCTTACTTCAGTCCGTTCCAATTGAAGACTCAATGCTTTCTTGTCGGTTTGCAACGATTCGATGACGGTTTGTTTTTGAATCAAACTCTCCGTTAATTGACGAATTCGATTCTCGTAATCGGCTTGATCACCGCCCAACATCGTGGCACGTGATGTGACCTGAAACGAAGTAGCGATGATCATGGCGAACCCTGGAGAAAAGTTCAACAGTTTACCTGGCTCATCAGACGAGTGATCTCCGCATCCTTCTCTTGCAATTTCGTTTGCAATGCGAATTGGTGACGACGCGATTCATCTTGCATATATTGATATTCCTGAAACGGGACACAGTTAGGTGCCAATATTCCGCTTATTACAAACGAACGTACCTGCTTCAATTGTTCACACTGCTCGCGAAATTGTGCTGCCGAATGCTGATATTGTTGGCACTGTTCCTGGAGTTGATACTGTTGCTCCAACGCTTGTCGTTGCTCCGTGGCCAATTGAGATTCCAATTCCTGAACTTCCGCTTTCAGGTTGTACAATTGCAATTGCGTTTGCTGCAGATCTTCTTTCAATAGATCCCGTTCCGTCCTCAGTTCTTCCAATTCCATCAGCAGTCCCGTTTGGTCGCTGACAGGCGCTCCGGTGCTTTCTTTCAAAGTTTCCAACAGCTTCTCTTTCGTCTGAAAAACAACCTCTGCACTGGAGCAGCCATGACAATACCTCAAATTCTTACCTGCAGAATACGTTGCGCTTTCTGTTTGTACTCGTCGAATTCTTGCTTATTCGCCTCGAGGTTGTACTTGGCCAATTTCAATTGCTCCGCCGTTTGCTTGCATCTGACTGAAATAAAAGCCATTGGAGTTTGGAAAAAGCGGGATTCGATGAGCCGTACTTTTTTCTTCTGTCGATGCCTTCTGGACGGCGGTCAATTGTTGCGAAAGTTCGCATTGTTCATTCTCCAACGTCTGGATACGATTCAAGTAATTGGTCTGAAACCAAAGGTAATTAGCCAATTGCAGGGAATAGAAACAGTTCTATTTACCTCCGACTGCTTGCTCTCAAATCGTTCACGCTCCAAAGCGGCTTGAGCGTCCCTTACTTGCTGCTGAATGGTTTCCAACGCCTGATTTCGGTACGCAGATGAATCTACCGAATCTTTCAATAGCCTAAAACATGGAATTGCTAAGCGCCATATTAGCCAGAATCACTGAAGCTTACCGTTGTTGTTCAGCTTCCAAACGTTGCAGAGCTTGAGTCTTCATTTCCAATTGTTGATCGGCTTCTTGCAAACGTACACGTAAAACCGCCAATTGACTATCCTTCGCCTGAAATCAAACGGTTCATTTGCCAGAGCCGATATTGCAAAAAAGAAAACCGCATACCTGCAATGCTTTGCGTAGATCCGTTTCTCTGGCCATGTGTTCTTTCAGATCACGTTCCATGGTGGACGGTGCGAATGCGCTCGATATTTGCGAATACGATGCGATTGGAGCGGTCAGGGACGCTAAAAAAGCGAACTTAGCTGCTTGCTTATAAACAAATGAAGAGAACTTACGTCGTTCCTCTTCCACTCTCTCGTCCATCGTTAATATAACTGAATCATTCCGCTTTTCACTGCTTTTGACCAATTGAATGGGCAACGATCGTAAACTGGACGAACTGGAACGTCGGCTTAATGGAATCGTTTGCGGTTGTTGATCCGTCGTCGATGAATCGTCTTCATTATTCCCGCGACGACCAGCCGACGACGCGACGCCCGGTTCGTTCAAATAATCGATCAATTTATCCTCTTCCTCCTTGGCTTGAGTTTTGAAACCGAGTAAACTGGATACGGACGACGCATAGCCGGAGCTGCTGAAAAATGCAGAGATTAAGTTTATGGAGGAAATAAGAAATTGAACATGCCTTTTCGGGCGAATAAAAGCAATAAAAATACATCATACCGATGTTCTCGTTTCGGCGACGCTTCGAATGCAACGTGACTAGCCGATCGACGTGGATATTCGTGAGAAATATTCGAACTTTCCTGTTTCTCCCCGGGTTCATGACCGCCGTGATAATGATAAGCCGCTTTTTGCGCCGTGGACGTAGCCGAGGATGGCGAAGGCGTTTTTTGCAACGCAGCACCCGCCGATTGATCCAATTGATTCAATAATCCTTCCGTTTTGGCAGCAAATTCAGTAAACCATGACATTCTCGAAAATGCCAAAATAAATACGACTCCTGAAATAAACGCGTTGTTTAATTCGGGTTCAGCTGCGAGAATATCGGTGATTACCTTATAAAAATGCAAATCCGATCAATCTGATCATGAGATTTACCACAAATCGATACGATCGATAATCAAACAAAATCATCCGATTTTGGAGAAATAATTGCCAGCTGGCCGCACACTTGGGAAAACCTATGGCAATTCTGAAATACTGTCTGCTAGATGGCGCGTATCGTCAAAAATTCCGAAAATCTTGGAAAAATTGAAAAAATTGCAAATATTAGAATTTCATATGAAATTTGATAAAATGTCACCGAAGAAATCGGAAAATACGTCACAAAGTCGTATGGGACATGGGCCGAAAGTATCAAAACAATCCGCCATAGAATTGATAATTAATAAATACGACGAGGTGAGAATATTTTCTGGAAACTCCCAGATTTTTTCTATTATGAAAATCAAGGCCTCAATGATTTCTTATTTCAGTTCGACTCAAAATCGGCGAAGACATTCAAGGATTTCCCGATTTCACAGGAAACATTAAATGGCAAGGAAGTTCATTTGATATAATGAATTTAGATAATTATGGAATTTTTATTTCAGGTTTGATAAATGCGGGATTTATTGAGCCGACGGATATTCAACGCGAAGCGATTGGCTTGGCGTTGCGTGGTTTCGATATTCTCGGCGCTGCAATGACCGGAAGTGGAAAAACTTTGGCATTCTTGATTCCGGTAAGAATATTTTCTGAGTTTTTGCTGAAATATCCTGCTGATGGATATCCCGGAAATGATCGTGGTCTAATTGCAGATACTGGAATTACTGTGGCGAAATCGATGGACGCGATTCGATGGATTAGGAATATTGATCATCTCGCCAACTCGTGAATTAGCCATGCAAACGTTCGAGGTACTTCGGAAAGTGGGCGCTGAACACGATTTTTCGGCTGCTTTAATCGTTGGAGGAACGGTAAACGTTTTGGCTAGCGAATTTTCTCCTCTCCCTCAATAATCTTACTTTCAGAATGTCAAATACGAAGAGAGACGATTAGCCGACAAGAATATCATCGTTTGCACGCCTGGTCGAATTCTTCAGCACTTGGGCGAGAATCCCAATTTCAATTGCGACAATATGAGGATGCTGGGTAAGCCAATTTTTAAGCAGCTTGATGGCCGAACAAATTGCGGTTAATTGTTCAGTGATCGACGAAGCGGATCGCGTGCTGGATTTGGGTTTCGAGCGGCAAATGAATGCAATCATTTCGTATTTGCCAGCAGAAAGACAAACGCTCTTATTCTCGGCAACGCAGACCAAGTAAGCATTGCTGAATTTTTGGAGAAAATGGTATAAACATGCCTCTATATTTAGATTGGTGAAAGATTTGGCTCGGCTATCGTTGAAGGATCCTGTTTACGTTTCGGTACACGAGCACGCGAAATACAGTACTCCGGAACAATTGAGACAGGTGAGATTTTCTGCAATTGTTCGTATGCATTCCCTAATGCCGTGCTTTAATTTCAGAGTTACGTGGTCTGCGACGAGCACGAGAAATTCAATATGCTTTGGTCGTTCGTCAAGAATCATCAGCATTCAAAAGTTCTGGTATTCGTGGCGACTTGCAAACAGGTATGAAGACTGCCAGTATTCTCATCATCAACATTACCTGGGTTTCTTAGGTTATGTTCGCGTATGAAGCAATCCGCCGCCTCAGACCGCATACGACCGTTTTATGCCTGCACGGAAAGATGGCCGAAATGAAACGTGTCAACGTGTATCAGCAATTCTGCAACAAGCAGCACGTGGTTATGTTGGCGACTGATCTTGCTGCAAGAGGATTAGGTAAGATGATTGCCGTGAACTTTGGAAGGTTCGGCTAAAACTCTATGTTTAGATTTTCCTGCCGTCGATTGGGTTCTTCAACTGGATTGTCCATCGGAAGCCAAGGAATACATTCATCGTTGCGGTCGTACGGCGCGATATAGGCGTGATGGAGAATCGTTATTAGTCTTAACGCCTGCTCAAGAATCGGCTATGGTCGAGCAATTGAAATCGGAAAGAATTCCTGTCACCAAAATCACGTAAGTAATAGAATTGTGCGCAAAGTTTTCTTCTTAATCTTGACTTGGATTTCGTTTCAGAATCAATCCGGACAAGCTGATCAATGCGCAGAAGAAATTGGAAGCGTTTTGTACGCAGGATGCGAAGCTGAAGATGCTCGCGCAGAGGGTGAGTCATACTCGAAATTTGGCTCTGATTCCGTACTGAACCGGCGTTTTCTTGCAGGCACTGGTTGGATACGTGAGATCAATATTTGTAATGACCAACAAGAACGTTTTCGATGTCAAGCAAATCGATTACGAGGAGCTAGCCAAGTAAGATTTGCTTCTCGGGGTTGTGTCATTTCTCTAATCCGTGGTCTTTCAGATCTTGGGGACTCGCGGTGATGCCTCGGATCAGATTCTTGAGAAAGCAAGCACCCTCGGCTGGCGGAACGGCGTATTCAAAACCTGTCAATCCAGTGAACTTGGTGGATTTCGTCGATGAAGCTACACCAACGACGTCTGGACCAGTTTTCGAAGTGGCTGGCGTCGCAAAGCGCCAGGAATTCAGTGGTTGGGGCGGTGATGATGCCGAAGCAGCCGACGATTTGTTAACAGTAAAGAAACGGGACGTGTTCAATGCCAACCGTCCAATTGAATCGGATAGTGAGCAGGTACGATTGCATTCATTTATGCAACCATGGGACTACAAAATGGGTTTTTAGGATGTGGAGAAGAAGGAAGTCGAAGCACCAACGACGTCAAGATCGAAATCATCGAAGAGTAAACCATTGACGCGTGCAGCAATCGCGAAGAAGATCCTGAAGAAGAAAATCGTGGCCAACAAGAAAGTGGTGTTCGACGAGGAAGGACAGGTACGCGTTTTTTCCTTGTTGGTGATCTGATGAGGCCAACGATGGTTGCGTTTCAGGTATCAAATCCGAATTGGAACGCGAGAAACGTTGATGCAGAAATTGGCGACGATGGTGATTACCGCATTGACGTGGCAAAGAAGGTTATGGAAGCCGAGGATAAGATCGATTTGCGGAATTATCGGAAACGGATTAAAGAGAAGCATAAGGTACGGTGAAATTTTTCCATCATGCTGTCAATCTTTAACAAGAGCTCGTTTTCAGGAGGAAAAACGAAAACGCAAATTGGTCGAAATGGAAAAGCGGCTTGGCCAAAAGGTATGATGATTTTGCTTTCATATCCCTGCCCTAAGAGCATGTTTTTTTCAGGGCTCTGGAGCTGTAGTATTGGCCGATGCTGACGATGAAGAGGCTTCAATGGAACGTTCTGACAATGATCAAGAAGTATCGGATGAAGATACTGAACAGTCTGAACGTCAAGAAGAAAGCGAGTATCCGGAACGAAGCCGCAAGAAGAAAAAGCGAAGGTAAGCATGTTTTCATGCGAACTCCGGCGCTTATGCCACTCCATATTTTCAGATTGGAAGAACCAGAAGACGATGGACCACGATTGCAACGTGATTATTCGGAATTGGATTTGGAAGATGCAGAGCAATTGGCGTTGCGGTTGCTGGATTCTTGATGAGTATTTTGATACAGTGAAAGATTGCTTTGGATTAAAGTACTGTTTAAACTGACTGGTTGTTGTGGATGATGGCGTTTTACGCTTCGATATCTTGGATATTGATGATTGGATTTGGTATTGATATGTTTTTGTCGCTTTTAGGAAGTATCCATGTCCGGTTTCAAGAGGACTCAGATATTGCCTTCGTTGCGATCAAAGGATGTTCAATCGGCGGATACGATTTATTGGAAGAGGCTCGATGTAAATATACATCTGGATCGTGGTCCAAATTATGCAGGCGTCTGTTTTTCAGTTCCCAGTCACGGTGAAAGAATACGGTAGCATATCGTCGATCGATTTCTCGTGGACGAATCCGTATTATTATGCTGTGTCGTGCGCCAGCAAAGTAAGCGTTCACTCTTTTGCTGAATCGGATCGCTGATCACATTCGTATTTTAGATCCAAATCTACGATCCCGAATCGAATCAAGTATGGCGAAGTATCGGTCGATTCAAGCAAACGATTTACGGAGCATCGTTTCGTCGTGATGGAAAGCTGGTCGCGGCTGGCGGCGAAGAAGCCGTGGCCAAATTGTTCACCGTGGAAACCGGAGCGCAATTGCGTGAATTCAAAGGTCATAAAGGGTAAGATTTGGATTCTTCACTGCGGATTGGACAGTGAGATTGGAAGTTCCCTTTTTCAGTGCTATCAACGCCTGCAAATTCCTCGGCGACGGTTATCGATTGGCAACGTTCTCCAATGATCACGGAGTTCGATGTTGGGATGTATCGACGGAAAAATCACTGGTACGCCTGAAAGGACATACGGTAAGCTCTGGTCAGCTCCGCTTGAGCCAAATCGCTAATGCGAATATCATTTCAGGGTCCGGTACAATGCGGAATCGTTGGAAACACGAATATGGACATGGTCGTATCCGGTAAGCTGCCTCTGCATCGTTCAAGCGCATTTTCTAACCAGGGTCTCGTTTCGACAGGTTCATACGACAAGACAGTGCGATTGTGGGATTTGAGAGAAGGCAAAGAAACGATGCAATTGGATCACGGATGGTCGGTGGAATCCGTATTATTATTTCCCAACGACTCGCTGCTCGTGACGGCTGGTAAGATGATGGCGTCGGAGATGGGAGATCCCCAATTACGGTAGTTCCATTTCAGGTGGCACAGTGATCAAAATTTGGGATTTGGTGGCCGGAGGACGTCAATTGGTTCAATTGAGTCAACATCACAGGAACGTGACGTGCATGTGTTTCTGTTCCGCATATCAACGGCTGTTATCCGGAAGTACGGACAGGTAATTTCCGAATTAGATTAATGGATCCGGAGGAATCCACGATTGATGTTTTAGGCATGTGAAGATCTACGATGTGGCTACCTACGAAGTGGTACATACGTTGGATTATCCGGCACCGATTTTGGCTCTCGGCGTCAGCGTAAGTATTGCCAAGGCTGGATTACATTTTGAATATTGACTCCTCATTTTTCAGGCAGACGATAATCTGATCGCTGTTGGAATGACGGATGGATTACTTTCCACTCAACGTCGGAAGCCAGAACCGGGCACGTCTCAGCAGAAGCCGATCAAGAGGAGGCAAATGTCCTATCGATTTATGATCGGAAAAGGAGCCGAATATGTTCCGGTAAGTGAGAATGGCTATTCGCTTATCCGAAGTAATAATTTGAACTTTTTCCAGAGCGATGTCGTTCAAAAAGAGGATAAAGATGAGAAGCTTCCACGATACGATCATTTCCTGAAGACGTTCCAACACAGTCGAGCGTTGGATACCGTATTTGTTGCGGTAAGTCGGAGCGGAATGCTTTCTAATTGGCTAATTCGATTACTTTCAGTCGTATTTCGCCGAACGACGACCGGAAGTGATCGTATCGCTTATGCAAGAACTCATTCGACGTGGAGCACTGAAAACCGCCTTGGCTGGACGTCAATACGATAGTTTGTCGAAATTGATCAAATTCATTGCCAAGTAAGCCGTTCACGTTTGTGGTTTCTCTCCTCGGAAGCCGAGATGAATTCGGTTTCAGGAATTTGGGTCATCAACGATTCAATCGCACGTTGATCGATGTGGCCTTGGCTCTGATCGGTAAGCCGGAATCTTTATCCATCCGTGAATGGGATTAACGCCTTCTATTTTAGACGTTTACGAGGACGAATTCGGGGATATGGATGAGAAAATGGTACAATTGTTCAGACGACTCCACGCCACGATCACGTTACAAGTCGAGCAATTGAAGGAGATCTCTCGAACGTTGGGAGCATTAGAAATGATATCCAATTTAGCCGCGACATCAACATCGGCTCCGGACGCGTCAGATGATGAAGAATTCACAGCGATCAATGATCAATCGATCGAAGACGATATTAGATTTCACGAAATACGAGAAATTGAACAAATGGTATAAGAAAATGAATGGCGTACATACTATACAGCCTACTCTGTACACCCGAATGCTAATAACCGATATCCAAAAATACATAAATCACACGATCAA
>JAQIWJ010000109.1:0-34851 GCA_034695185.1 Discolaimus major
ACGCCACTCAACTCCAGCCAAGGCAGGGACACCAATAAACGCAATATGCACCAAGCGAATATGCGCTAGCAAAAAATCGATACTTGCGTTTGCACAAGCATGGAATCAATTTAGACAGGACAGCTGTATATGGCCAAAATATCATGGGAGGATAATTGCAGTGAAAAAGTTTGCATAGCAATTTTAGCACACATGATCAAATGTTGCATAATTGCGCAATTTGGGACAAGGACATTCACGGGAGTTTATGTACGTGGATTTTTCAAATCAATACTTGAATATGGAATTGCGCAATATTTGCCTGCGTGGGCAATGCCTTATGAAGGCACTTTATGCAATTGAAATTTTCTTGATCCTGATCTTACCTCAGCCGCATTATCCGTTAATCCAGTATTGGCTAAGCTCAATTTCTTCAAATGATTACTCCCAATGGCTGCCATGATCAATTTTTGTATTTGCACAATTGGTGTTCTCTAATGAGAAAAAGCGATCCGTACATGCATTTTTTTGCCAAAAATCATTTAAAATCCTACTTTCATATTATTCAAATTGACTTCGACCAATTTCGGATCATTCTCGTATAATCTGTGAATGCATTCATCCACGTTCGTACTGTTTTCCGGATCATTCGGCCGAACATGCTGAGGTAATCCGGATTTCACAATTTCCGGTTTACCATCGGATAAAATTCGCTCAGCTTCATCCCATGTAATTACGTTTTGTTCGTTCATGGTTTCTGTCGAAATGTGGCAAGATTACGATTTGAATTTGATCTGTCTCATGATTGCACAAGTGGGGGGTTTGGGGGGATTGACCCCCTAGGCCGAAAAATTTTAGAGAAAAATGCAGTCTGACCCCCCTCCCCCACCCAAAATTCAGGAAAGCTGCGCAATAATTTGAGTTTTTGACGAAAATTGCGCAATTTTGGCCAAACTTTTTAAAAATTTGGGCGGGAAATTTGAATTTCAACCCCCTCTTCCCCTCCCCCACCCGACCTTTGTGCATCCCTGATCTGTCTGATATGGACCCATATCAGGGTCCGGATGGACTCTTGATGCATGCACGGTCAAGACTTGACTATCCAAGAACATTCGTACTTAGCAATTCATTCATATCCACATCATTAGCAGTTTCAACGAAATCCTGTAAAGCCGCATCCATATCCTCATCGGATATGGAACCAACGCGTTCTACATTCGCCGCTTTCCAAGAAGCCATTCCATCATCCTCCTCAGAGGCCATCTTCAACTAGAAGGGATGCTCGAGGCCGAGTTCCTAGGAATAATCTCGACTCTAACGACGAGTTGCTCGATATTTGAGGAAAGATTCGAAGCCGAAATTCGTTGAGCAAATATTGCAAACTAGATTTCGCATTTTCAAAAGCACAAAGAGATAATATGGAGAAAAGCCATCAGTAGCAAAAACAACACGGCTTCATTTTGAAAAGTTTTACCTACGATTATAACGAGCAGGTAACGAAGAATAAAAAAAACCAACGTTTCAAATTTCACTTTCTCATAACCTAAAGCCAACAACAAGGCGGTTTTCGTCCGATTTCACTTTCAATTCATTCTTGATCTTTCAACGACTGACGAAATCGCGTAGCTTTTGTAACAACGACACGTATTGACTGTGTTCGTAGAACGTGGCGAAACGCGATACGTTCTGAGCGAATTCGTTGTCGATTCCACGTTCTTCCAAATAATTCATCAAATGGTCGTACAATGTCTGAAATTAGGATTCTTATAAACTGAGGTTTATCAGCAATAATGGATAGCCTTACCCCGTCGATAATCCCGCCAGATACCGCGTAGATCTTATTCTTCTCCGCCAATTCGCCCGTATGCATGTAGATTTCTTCGATGTTGAATAAATCGCCTGAAATAAGGAAGGTTAGCAATATAATTCAGCTGAACATTACCTAGTTACCATAATCTTCGGCTTGTCCACCTTCCGCATAATCAGGTTCAACGAACGAGCATTCGAATACCAATTTCTGATCGGCCTTCTCGACTGTAACAGTGAAATTCGGCTTGGACACCATCTGAAATAAGGAATCGTGTGAAAATCAATCTGATCAATATGGAGAAAGCTCAGCTTACCGCAGGCGGTTCTTGCGATTGCTCCGGCGCCTTTCCAGGCTCTCCTTCCGTATTCGCATCCGTATCCACGCTGTGATTGACATCGAATGTGATCGAAATCCTGAAAATAAGGCATTCATTATTGATCATTGCTAATTGAACATGCTGCATCTCAAGGAATAGGTCTGATTGCGAAATTTTGCACTAGGTTGGCATTATCCCTGAATTTGCAAAGCAAGCAGAATTGCACTGCAGATTTGATGACAATGCGATTTCTGAGATAACCGCAGATGAAAAAGGCTATCCTCAAAATTATAATACTAAAAAATAACACTTACTTTTCCGAGCCGTGTTGTTTGGATAATGTAACTTCGCGATCTTCGGTCTTGACTTGGAAACCCGGAATTCCTGGTTGTTGAGCGCCTGCCAATTGCTGTTTGCCCAATTTCTTCTCCGCTTCGATTTCTTCTTTCAGAAAATCCACTAATGACGTTTCCGCTAGAATAAAACAATCTGATAGCCTTAGCATTATAAATTATCTTAAAATTTACTTTTATTCGAAAATCGCCTAATTCCTGGCATCACGGATGATGGCAAAACGGTGCGATTGGCCAAAATTCTCGTTTGCAAATTGGAATTGATGGACGACGAATAACGACATGAAGTAGTTGCTCCCACATTTCTCAATACTCGGCATGCGTTGCCGACGGCTCGATGAATGAACATTTTTGGATTATCTCAAATTTAATTAGCTGAATTAATAATGAAGACGTAATCAAAATTGCCAAAATTTTATTTATCAAGGAATTTGCTGGAAAGCAATGAATAGGGCTGGGCTGACGAAAATTCACTTTCCGGTTGTAAAATTGAGATTCAGCTTAGTTGGAATTTCTTTTCACGTTTATTCGACATTGAATGGCGGAAGATCAATAAAAACGTACGGATTTTATTGGGATTACTAAATTTCATGCAAACCATTAGTGAAAAACCAAAACTAAGATCAATAATAAAGATATGAAACTGTATTTTGCTGCAAGGTGGCGGGAAGGAAACCTTGCTGCCAGCCGGTTGGTTTGATCTGCCTGGGTTGGGAACTGGCAATTTGCCAGATTCATTGCCATTGATTGAGTGAATTGAAATGTGAAAATTCAGCTTTAATTTTCATGCCTTTGTATTGCACGAAATTTCCCCGAAATTATTCAAATTTCTAAAAGGTATATATGATGCCATGCATTTTATCGGCTTTTCCGATTTTTCACAATTGCCCTTTTTAGGGAAACCGATTATTATTATTATATCGATATCAACTCCCGAGAATTATGCAATAAAAAAGTTGGCGTCGATCTCAAGATATCGATAAGATTTATGCTTTATTGGCTAATACTATCCGGAAAGGTAATTCTAGTCAGTTATATTTATTTGGCCATCGCATTTTTTGAGAATGCAGTCCCAGTCTGGCTGGCTCTAGCTAAGAGATTAGAGGATGAGATAAGCGAAAGCTGCCGCCAGCCTTTCGTCTGGTTTAGCTTGCGTCTTATTTGGCAATGAAGCCTTGTTGGATGATTCAACAAGCGAGGAGGACGAGGTTCCTGGTTTTCGGAGAGCCGAAGCCTTTTTCGATGTTTCTTCCTTCATAGTTTTAGCTGGAATGAATGCCTTGGGTTGGGTAGTGGGGTTTTTTTTCTTCCTCGGACTTCGCGTTCTCATCGGATGGGAGAAATCCTGTGGAAATAGTCGAAGCATGATGGGGGCTTTTTGCTTCAGGTAGTTTTAGGTCTAGGCTTTTTTCTCGAGGACTGTGGTTTCCGGAACTGGGAATAAAAGTTCCGTTTCCTCTTCTTCGCTTGGTTTAACTCGCACGCTCCAAGAAAGGGAGCCGAAGCGGCGAGGATTTGCATGGACCTAAAGTGCGGTTTTATCCGCTGTCCCCGCTTATGCAATTCCTTTCATTCAATGACCGTCTCGTCGGATTCCACTCCCACCACCCCTGGGACTAGAGTAGATGAATGGCGCGGCTTGGTTCGGCCGCCAGTCTGCTTTTATGTGCCCGCTTGCTTTTTTTCTCGTTATCTTCATTTTCCATCAGCTCGTTGAAGACTATTACGGTGACATTGTCAAGCGTTTTGTTCCTAACGCTTCATCATGCGCGGCTTGTTGCTAGCTTTACCCGAATATCTTCATCGTATGTACATTAGCTAGGACTTGAGTTAGGCCAAAATCATTGGTCTACTAACATTGTTGGCATTGGATCAATAGGTTGACGAGGCTAGCCGATGATGATACCAATACGAATTCAAGCTTAAATGCTTTTGGACAACGGAATAGAGATGTTTAAAAGACTCGCAGCTTTTCTTGGCTAGTCGACCCCGGGCATGGGATTTTATTGGAGATCTTCTCCTCAATGCCTGTCCAACAGAGCGTGCGGTGATCGGAATTGAATTCGTAGTTCTCGAGAGTCCACTTGGCGTTGTTCACGCTTGTTTGGTCGCGTAGGAAAAGTGACGTAGTTTAGCTTTGCATTAGCTATAAAGGAAGAGGCCGAAATTCGCTATTGAATCGAGGTTATACGGGGCGTTTCGTTCGCATGCGATGCGTTTATGAATTATTCGGATTCAGTAGTGAAATTTTTGCTTTTTATGGTGATTATTCACCTGTTGCTTCTTTGTTCGCGTGGTACAGAAAGTGCCACGCTTGTTTATTTGTTGCAATTCGCGAATGATGAGGAAAAGCACGCGATGCGTGTTATTTTCACGAGGGTAGGTATGGCAATATCGTTCAAGGACAAGCCTTGAATGGACTCGGGCGGGTGTTCACGCATTTTCCAGTGAAGGTGCTAAACGAGCGAGTAACCACCGAAGAGTTTGACGGAATTTTTCGCCTGCTTCCTGTGCGAAAGGATGCGTTTCAGATATTGTGTATTGAGGTGGTGGCCGGTCAATTCATCTATCGTCACACCATGTTATTATGTTCCTGTTGAATGGTCCTCGGACCTTATTTGTTTGCTTGCAATGAAAGGCAGGGCATGTGAATGCTGTTTTCGCATTTATCCGGATGTACGCCTTTTTTGCCATCCATGTAAGGCGATGCGAGTCTGTTGGAGCGTGGTTTTTGCTATTTCCGAAGACGAGGGAGGCTACTGCACCTTTTCGATTAAGTTCGTTCGTTGTTTTCTCCGGTGGTTAAGGTTAAAATAGCACCATGTACTTTGAAGGTTGTGTAGCAGGAAGACAACTTCCTTCTTGTATGGGCGGTGCAGAATGAGGTGAACGCGTGTATACCGCCGAGTTATTTCATCCTTGTTACAACGTCGGTAGTACCTTCAATTTTATTTACACACGGCTTGGATCTGGTTTCACGCGTTTTGGTAAGCGGCGCGAGGCTAGCTAGAATGACCATTCCTGTACCTAGTCTCTTGGACATTGGCTCGTTAGCTTCTTCGGATGGATGGTTGCAAATAGGGTCAATCGCAAATAGTTGGGTTCAAAGAAATAGGGCAGAAGACCGGTTTAGCATCGAATAGCGGTGTAACATTATACTTCTTGTTTGATCCATCTGCAAAAATTTGCACTTCATATAGCTTGCTCACGGGTGAGTGGACTTGTTTTTGTGCGGAGGTACTCTGCATTCACCTGTGGGTGGACGGCATATTCAAAATTTGGATTTGATTGCTTTCGCACTGAACTGATCCCTGTCATTAACGACGTTTGCACCTGGCGACGTGATTCTGCCGCGATTCGATTCCATCAGGTGCTTATTTTGGCCTCAACGGTGTATATACTCCGTTGCTGTCGGTGCCATTTGACTGGCGTCTACGTGTCGGTCTGCTTCGTGCTTGTACGGTTCGGTATTGAGATGCTTTGGCTGATTTTGCAAAATGGCCTTAGATGCCACCTAGATTTCTGTACCGGTAGCTATCGACTTCGAGAATTTCTCAGTCAATTGGTTTTGTTGTTGATTACTGGGGCTGGGTGTACTCATTGAGCGAAATCCGTTTCTTTGTGATGATTGGCTGGTTTGTAAGACGTCAGGTTATAGATCTGGCAAATTTCATTGTTGGTAGGGCACAAGTTGGACGCCGTTTGCGTTCATTGATATTTGCTTCATGCTGTCGTTTTGTGACAATGAGTGAGTATAGTTACATTAGCATTGCTAAAAAATGGATGATCATTCACTCGTTGTTTGATCAAAGGCGCTGGGTGGTCCGCTGCATTTTTAATGCATGCAACGTCAGGGGGTTTTTATGACGATTATTCAACGGAAATACGACGAATGGGACGTGAGATGAGGTCTCATTCAATCGGGGGATGAACGAGTACCATGCGGTACGATAATAAACCGCGGGCTGTTGTGAAAAACCATATTGAGCGGTCAAAACCGCATCCATTTTGAACGGAAATGCGAAATTTCCAATAGAAAATATAGTCTATTACACGTCCTTTGACCATATGGACGTAGGGCATGTAGACGGAGGTGCTCGAGTGTACCTTGCTCTTTGACATTCGACTTTTCGATTCGGAATAGGATTTGCGAAAGAGGGGCGTGTTTTCCTGTTTACCTACGACCGCCCAGCCCAGACGTTGTCATTATCGGTGGCGATTAATTCGAAGACAAGCCACGATAAGGATACGCTCATGAGCATAAGGCGTCACGATGCGATGTAATGTATTTGTCCTTATGTGTGCCACCGCGTTTCCATCCAGCAGCTGCTCTTAGCTATTTCCTTCCACCTATTCCGCCCATTAGCCTTGATGTCCATGTGTTTGTTATTCTTTGCATTAATCACCGTCTTATTCTAGATTCGTAAATTGAAGTCGGGTCGGAACTCAGAAACGAAGTCATCTCGGTGGCAAACGGTGCGGTAGATTGGAGCTCCATCAAACCTACGAAACGCTGGTCATTCGAAGAAATGCTATGCTCGGCTCCTCGAATGCAATTAATCAAAGGCAACATGCGGTCGATGGATGCTCGATTATCTGCAGCGAAGTGGTTTCAATTTTTATGCGGTATGGAATTACTCTTGCACTCTTCCTTCAGTGTCGATTCAAAAAACTGACTGCAATTTTTTCAGGTGCATTCGTATTGACGGTGGCGGTGTCACCACTGGTGCAAGGTTGTCCACCCGAAGTCAGCAATGAAATTCAACGTTGCGTCACTCCGGTTGCCAACTACGCGGATGAAACATTGGGCATCAGCGTGAAGGAGAATCTCGGTACGGATCGTCTGCAAATCGCCACCAACATTGGTGCCGATGTTCTTCAAGAATTATGCGAGTAAGTCTAGTTTTTTTGTTTCTGGTGCTTGGAATATTAGTTACCTGAGCAGCTCCAGCTTAAAATGCAGCTGCAGATTGCGCAAATATTGACCAGCAGAAGAGGCGTAGGCGTTTTGTATGGGGGCCCTCTGATTTTGTTTCAAGGCAATGTAGACGCTTAATTTAGTGGCCTTTGGTTCTTGACGGATAGTCTGAGCGTCTCGGCTGCTTTTTCCGGTCGATTGATTCTCGTTGACGCGTCGGCCACCTCGAGGTGCCATCCGTTTAAGGCCATTACGTCTGATCTAATTAAACCAGCATATATCCCTTGATGAAGATGAGCCGAGGGTGCCTTGAGCTTTATGCGGTCCTGGGGCGGGGGAAGGGTGATTATTATCACGTCTCAAGAAAAATGAAACCGCGCTAATTGAGTGCTGTGGCCAGCACGGATGCGAGGTGGCGGAAATCTGATGCGAATGCAGATTTCAATTATTGACAGCATACTGGCTAGGACTCGTAGGATTGCTGACAAATAGCCTGGCGTAGGCTTTAATGTTTAGGGACCAGATGACTTGGCTTTTTGCCTTTTCATTGAATGTTGTGAATGGGTGAATTGGAAATTTTTGAGAAGACAAATTGCGATGCAATTGCATGCGAAGCAGCTGGATTTGCTTTGCTGTGCAATGAATTCAAATGCATCTGAGAATAGAACACATGTGGTCTTCTGAACTTTTGACTAATAAATCCCTCTCTTTCAGGAAAGTTGCGACATTCCAATCGTGCGTTGGACAATTGCAGCCTCAATGCCCAAGTCACGTTCCGATGAGTATCATCAATGCCTCGTATGGTTATATATGCAGTGACGGATACGATGGTAAGCCGTTTTGCTCATCATCATGCATCTTCGTGTCCAATCCCAGCACTAAGTCCAGGTGTTTTATATTTCAGTGTTCGTGAAAAATGCCGAATGCCTTACGAAGCTGGATCAGGACGCAACGGTGCGTGATTGTCACGAGAAAACCATGCACGCCATCAAGAACAGCAGCTTTGATGCTCGGGTGTCGTTCGAGCAGAAATTATCACGAATGTGCGGGTAAGTTCTCCTCAGTCCTAACGATGTTAGGACTATGCTAATTAGTGTCCTTTGATTTCAGATCATTGAATCGCTTCGCTAAGTGCATCGAACGCCCAGTATTGACCAGTTGTGGACGCCCGGCTTGGAATGTCATCGTTCGCGTGCTCTACGATACGATCAAAACGCTGGTACCGACGTGCAAATTCACCGTATCGATGCCTGGAAATCACGTCAAAGCGGTCAACGATGCAGCAGCGAAAGTGAATTCCAGCACCAGGATATCGTCCAACAATCGCAACAGAACGATGGGCCGATCGAAAGTGGGTACAATGACCGCGAGTGCGTCGGCAAATGGACGACAATCAGTGAAACCTCAGAAAAGTCAGGACGCGGCGCGAAGTTCGCATTGGAGCGGCGATTCGACCAATGAAGCACGTAATGTACGCGGTTCAAGAATGACCGTAATATCGACGACTGCCTCAGCATTGTTCTTCTCATGGTTGCTACGTCGATCAGGACTGTTCTCCACGTGATCCAATGCGTCGGTTGGAATAATATCGGACTTGAGCTTTTGTGAATGAAGGTATAGTTTGCTAGCATGAGGATAGATTTCAGCCTCCTCTTGCTTCTGTAAAATTGGGTAGTTAGCTTTATTGGATTACTGTACATATGATTTAAGCGCTGATATTTTTTTGGTGATGAGTTGAGATAATGCAATATTGAGAGCTAGTTTGGATAGGCATTTCATATTGAGCTATTTGAAAATACTTGTATTACGCTTACGCGGTCTATGAATGCACTTAATCTTTCGTGATCTGGAGCTGAAAGACGCTTTATTTGGATAATCATTTTTCTTCGTTGATATGTACATAAATAGATATTTTGTTGAAAGGTAAAAGATGAACATGAACATTTGTGTTGTTATGCTAATTCTGGAAATCCGGAATGCTTTGAAATGAATTCTCACTGAGTATGAATATAATCGGTGCTGATATTTTAGGATGCTCGAATTCATTTCGGTCGAATAGCAATAGCCAATTTTCGATGCTAAAATGGCCACGTTGAATGCCGCACCCACCGTTTCGAATACTGGAATCATCAGTTACGCAATGAATACGGGAGAAAGGTGAGTGAAACTGGTTTGGTGTGCTTGAAATGGCCATTCATATTTTGAGAGCGTAGCTAAAATATCCTCCATATTTGGGCGATACGATGAGCTTGAATTTATAGGCGTTTCGAAGTTATTCGCGTCCTCACCCTACAGTAACTCTGGGTTTGAATTATTTAGTCGCGGTAGTCAAAATTCTCAACATGCCATGCTGTCGGGTGTTTACTGTTGAGATTAGGCGTGGAATATTCGCCAGGTTCATGTCCGAGATTTCTCTCTTCTGGGGGCCTAGCTGCTGCTGAAATGCAATTCATTGCGTCAACGTCGGTTTCAATTCCGCCCTCAGGCGTTTCTTATTTGACTATTAGAAGTGCCTTTACTCGGAGAATCGGCGGTTTGTCTCTCGCCCGGGGTTTTGCTGAGATTTTGGAGAAAATGAACAACGTCACATCTTTTCCGGGGGATGTCTGTTTTGGCGTGCGTGCATTCTCTCATTCCGGTGTCGTCACATGAGGTGTTTGAGAATATATTCAGTCAAAATGCATGCCGCGCCTACCTGTTCTGTTCTGTTCTGTGTGCGTTCGGTGTTTCTCGTTTCGATGAATACCTCGGTCCCACCCTCGCGCGCACCTTTTCACGCAATGGCGGTTTTTAACGCCATCAATTTCTCTGCTTTTATGCGTCAGTCGACGAAATGTGTTTTTGGGATGGTCTCCTTCTTTCGCGCCGTTTCCGGTGCGGCTTTTCGTGTTGTTCTTTTGGCTCTCGCTCGAATTGCGAGCGGTTGTTGGGTGCGCCCGGGAGGAATGGGGGATCCTAAAATGTAAACTATTCGTCGAAGGATATGGGCGGTGGGTGTTTTTGAGCGAATGTTTATGGCGATGAAGAAAACGACTCCCGGAATCATTCCTTGCTCAAGCCCAGACGCAGCTTATTATTGCCAGGCTGAAAACGCCTCGGCATCTGTTTGCGGAATGTTTTGAGGCGAAACATTACATTTTCCGCATTGGGTGGTGGCAAGTTTGGCTCGCAGGCACGTGCCTATCCAACATCTCATTTTCACTCCTCCCGAAAAACGTTTGTGGAAATTCTCCAGAAACAGTGATTAGGAATCGGCCGCCTGTTATCAGTACAGTTTTTCTGCCCTTGTTTGCATACGCGTTGATTATTTGCCCATTCGCGAAGATGGTGGTGATAGCGTCGGCTGGGGGAAAGATGCTGATTTGATAAGCGAGTCATCTGCTGATAAGAAATCTCGCGTACAACTCGCCAACACCCTGCTCTTAATGTTTTCGTGAAAACATTTTATCAGTTCGGGCGTTTCGCCCGTGCGATAAAGAAGAAGTTTCTCTTTTCTCTCTCCCTCCAATATTTGGAGGGAAGTTCGTCAACGATTGATGTGTGGTGTGTGGGTGGGTGTGGTTCGGGGCATGATTTTTGGGGGTGCGGAAACGTAAACAAAGGGGGCAATGAGAACGTTATTTACTCAGCGGGTGGGCATATATCGGTGTTTCTTCCATGGATATATCTAGTTTCAAAAGGCGCGAGCGAAAAGTGATGCGAACACGCCAGCTTTTATCGAGTTCATCGGTTTCCGCCTTTCGCTAACTTCTTTCCCATTTCCCATCCGAATTTTTATGCCGTTCTTCAAACCTGGCGAAGAGAGGTTTTTCTTGGTCGTGGCCTATCTGTGAATACCTTGCGCCCAAATCGTTGATATTAACGACATTTCGGGGCGGGAGTGAATTTCGAAAAAGTTTCCATTCGCGGTTGGATTCGATCCAAACAAGTTGCTTCTTGGAACGCACCCATTCGTTGGCGCGGTTTCCTAGCTTTTATAGAGTCGGAATTGGGAGTTCTCTTCTTCATACCCGCGATGTGCTTTGAGAAGAGGCATTGCTCAGTTGAATTTTCAAATACCAATTTCAATCTAGTAATTGTGGTTGTTTCCCTTCTTGACAGGGATGTTGGATGTCGATATGGTCGATGCCGTTCACAAGATGGCCGTAGATGTCGACGATCACGAATCGACCGCGACCAATGGCCATGAACGATTGGCGTCACCGTCCGTGGATATTATCCATCACAAAAGGCCGGATATCATTGTCAGATCGGTCAGTGAGGAGGCTTATTCCACGAAAGCCGAATTCATTGAAGATCGATCGAATCAGGTGAGCGAAATTTGAATTTGCATCAAAGCACTGCGATTTGCAGTGCAAAGTTCATGCTTTCGCAAATGAGCGTCGTATGATTCAACTGTTGCGGGAGGATGCATCGGTTTCCAAACACGGGCGGCTTATCTCGGATGTTAGTGCTCAGTAATAAGCTAGCTACAGTATGCCTGGCGCTTACAAGCATCTCCCGAAAAAACTGCCTCAAAATAGAGATAAGATTTTTTGATAACTCATAGTAAACTGCCTTCGCTTTTGGTATTAGATGCCAAGAAGGTAGTGAAAATTTTTGCAATGTAGACGAGCAGCATCTTCTAGTAGCTATTTACGAATTGCACTGATAATGGTGCAGTGTTTTTGCCAAATTTGGCCAGCAGCGTTTTGAGGCGTAGGTAGGAGGCGGTGAAAATATGCGATGATTCTCGTGTAGGCCGTTTCTTAGCTATCCGATTAGGTTCTTTCGATTTCGAGTTATCAACCGTGAATGCGGTTATTCGGGCGGATTGCTTTTCCCCTCCTTATTCGTATGAGCAAAGAATTCTCAATGTAGGCGCATCAGAATTCATTGATTATGACGTTCGTTCATGGCTAAAGCCGGTTTTCATTCATTAAAAATGACTTGTGTTACGCCTTGAGGCTAATTGTAGGCGCGGCTGCCAAGTCGTTTTCGAATTCTTGAGCTGAACACGACGCTTTTGACATATGCGAATTTCCGGGTGGGGCGTGTTCGAGCGAGGATGCCAACCGAATGAACGCATGCATCCCTTGTTTGATTGAAGAGAAAATGGAACGAGTTTCTGTTTAGGCTTGGCGTGACGTTTATGCCATTATTGTCATATTTACGAGGCTTTCTCTTTTGCAATTTCTTTCCAAATTCTAATCATAAACGCGATGCAGGCCTACCTATCAATAGTAGTAGTTCGAAAATAGGCATTTATGATCGGCATACTGTAGAGCTTTAATTGGCGTAGCAAATGTAAATGAAAATTGAATGCGATGGGTAAAAATAGCGGTTTTAAAAATGGCTATTCATTTTATAGGATCCAATTACGATGACGCTGACGGATTATGCAATGGAAGAGAAATTTCATCCACGTATCATTCATGTGCAACGTCAGCAAGCGGAGATTTCGGAAAAGGCCGTCGTCATGGATGGTCGTACGTCGCTAATTCGGGGTCTAAGCGTGGATACGAATAGTCGAGCGGCGTCGGTCATTGTGAAATCACCAAAATTTATACAGGTAATCAATCGATTTGAATTTTCCTACGCATTGTCTACAGTACGCTTTTGTTTGCAGGCTGAGCAAATTAATCAGCAACAAGAATCGATAGTCGCGTCCAACTCAGGTGGAGGAAAACGGGTTTCGCCAACACCAATGCCGATGCATTCAATTGCTCCGAAGAAGCTGAGAATTTCGACCGATCCCGATCAGCCGAATGGATATGAACATACGACCTCGAATGCGGCTACGATTTCGCGTATTGAATCTGATCACGTTGATCTACGAAAATCAGCTACTGCTACGAACCTCGCTCGACCAATACCTAGGGTTGTATTGAACGACCTGCCACCAACGACTGGTTCCATATTGGAAGACTTCGCGCGTGGACGTTTATTCTTGGGACATTCCGTGAACGGTGACGTTCCGAATTTCAATACGATCACCACGACGGGTTTGGCATTGGCCGGATTACAATCGATCAACGCCAGTTTGGCCCAGCATTTCTTGCCAACGATGGTACCGGCCATATTCACTCATCCCGGACTTCTGGATACGGCATTAACGTTGACTGCGGCGGCTATTGATCCACGAACCGGCGCATTGGTACTTCTACCGGCTTCACCGTTATCACCCAACGGATTCAAATTTCCGACGTCCATGGTTGGACTCGGAATGGCGTCCAACGCGGCTCAGAATCTATCTCCACCGACTGCATTGAATACGGTAGCTCCAATGCGTGGTCAACGTCAGAATGGATGCGTCCAATCCATACCACTCGTCAGGACGGAACGGAAAATGGAATCGGCTACGACCAATCCGATGAACATGGAAGGCGTCAGGAATATGGAACGAACGAGAAGTGATACGGCTTCGTCGTCCGGCTCAACGTCGTCCGTATCGTCCGGCAATCCGCTATCTCCGAACGTCGTGTCGGCAGCGTCAAATGTCGGTCGATTAGTTTTGGACGAAGACGCGTTGGTGCGTCGTGAACGGAAACGGGTCCACGCCTGCCCGTACAATACTTGCAATAAGGTGTATACGAAGAGCTCGCATTTGAAAGCTCATATGAGGACTCATACGGGTGAGTACATTTTTATTAGCGCGCTTTTAAACAGGTATGGACAAGGTCGGGGACGAAATTCAAATTTCCCGCCCAAATGTTTTCAAAATTTGGTCAAAATTTCGCAATTTTCATCAAAAATTCAAATAATTGCGCAATTTCGCTGAATTTTGAGTGGGGGAAGGGGGTCAGACATGCATTTTTCTCTAAAATTTTTCGGCCTAGGGGGTCAACCCCCCACTTGTCCATGCCAGCTTAGCCAGAATCCATTCCGGCGCTGTCCAGGACAGCACAGTTACGAATGTTTCGACTTACAAGCGCTTTCCTGTTTCAGGAGAGAAACCGTACGAATGCACTTGGGAAGGCTGCCATTGGAAATTCGCTCGATCCGACGAATTGACTAGACACTACAGGAAGCATACGGGCGATCGACCGTTCAATTGTCAATATTGCTTTCGAAGTTTCTCTCGATCGGATCATTTATCCTTGCACATGAAACGTCATTAGATTGGGTTTTCCCCCCGAATTTGTACTCGAAATTAGATATCGGTGGATTAGGATAGGCGAGATTAGATTTGACAAAGCACCCAAATACGGGCGGCTACTTCTTCGTTTGTGATCAAAATGTATGCCTTTTCATTTTAGCGCTAAGCGCATGTTCTTTTGATCAGCATTTCTGATAAAGCGGGTTACAGAATTCTAAAAATGTTGATGTTTATATTTTTGGGAATGAATGAATGAATGAATTGTATGTCCATATTAAATATGTACAGTGGAATATCGAGTGAATGAATATGATGTACAGCGAATGTGGAAATTCAGAACAATCCTGTATCGCGTGATATCTTTCAGGTGACGATACAATTCTTGCCGGAATTCCGTTGACGCATTCTCGACGTATGTTCTTGTTCGCTTTGTTGAAGCGCCATGGCCAATGCGCGGTCTTCGTCTTCCTGAGATAATCTGAAAATCGATCGTTCATCGAAACGATCACTCAGCGATCAATTAATTCCCCACTTACGATGAGGCTGCAGCGTTCGAAGATGTACCGACATTGTTCGATCCACCGTCGTTCAACGACATTTGAATAGCCAAGGCCAATGCTTCGTCTTCAGTCTGAAATCAGAACGATTTAGAAATAATGAATCTGAATAAAATTTGCTCGCTTACCATTTGAGAATTATTCACTCGAACAGGCGTCGATGGTTTCGATTTGGTCGGTTCTGGCGTTTTCTTCTGCTGCTTCAATCGATCAACGGCGGCGGCACTGAAATAAGAATTCATCATCAGAATATGCGCTTCAATGACAGCTTCTTAATATGTGAAGCTTAATTTCAGCGTCTGCTATGATTAGCATGAATAATTAGCATTCAGAACTTACCCAGCACTCGTAATTGAACGGCTGGAATTCTCAAATCCATTGCAATCGTGGTCCAATTCGTTTCGATGACGTAGACAATAATTCATGCGGCATGAACTGCAGGTGATTGGTACCAGCTAAAATAGATCCGGGTTATTCGCAGTTCAGCCATGGCTGATTTTTCTACCGTACCTCTTTCTTTTTGCATCCTTTCACCGAGCATCGATTGGCATAAACTTGACGTTTCGCCACGGCTGGATCCGATTGACAAAATCGATCGATATGCTCGCCAACTTTGATATCAGGCAATTCGCCACGATTCGTGGGCACCGGTTTGTTACACAACGGGCATACGGGCACTTGAACGTTCTGAAACGAAATCAGCATTTAGTATAAAAAGAATGACGTAAGAATATTTTTGATCGTACCTTTTTATACGACGATGGGCATTGATGAATATCGTAACGGACGTGATCGCGACTGAACCAAAAGGCACGTTTGCAAATTCAGCATTCAAAATATATACTGATAAAACTTACCAGAACACTTCTTCGCACGCGTCGCATTTTATTGGCAGAAAATCTGAAAAAGGGGTGGTTTCAATATCCTGTTCATCGGTGTGGGATTTGCAAGCTTTATTTCCATATGGAAAATTTGCGAAGCTAAATTTTTTTAGCTTACGCATTACAAAACAAGAAACCTGGATTTTTTATCATGGCAATACCATGACCTAAATTTTCACAAATCTTTCTTACCCAGCTGTTTACACGATCCATGATGGCAATGTTTTCCCAATGATGGAAATTCCATGATATCCACGGAAAATGATTAGTGATAAATAATTGACACGAATATTCGCTGAGTTGAATAAGAGCCAAATAAAGATGACCCGATTTATGATGAACTTTTCGAAAGGACGTCGTGGATGGAAATTATCCAACTTTTATGGAATTTCCGAAAAAAAGCTGTGTCATGCGCAGCGTCACCATGACTTGACATTGAGCGGGTTCAGGTTCCATAATTATATTACACACGAGATAACATGCCAATTTCTTGTTTACTAAAAATCAATGGATTTGGAAGAACGGAAATACTTCCATTTTTAGGCTTTTTCCCATTTCTTTGCATTATGTGGAGACAATTTCTTTACATTTGTGTTGAATCTCAAGTTTACCACACCAAAGTGCATTTTCCCAGGCCGTAGCAGACAATGCAAATTGGCAGAAAGAAGTCATATAAATTTTATCAGAGCCGAAATGATGACTCAAGATTTGGTACAACGCGTCTTTCGACAATCTTTCTAAAAATTCCTTGTAGTAAATACGCTGGCTTAGTCCCAGTTCATTTAATCCCGTGTGAAAATGGATTACACGATAACATTTCCGGACGAAATTCTATTGGGAATATTCCGTCATCTCCCAGTTCACGAATTAGTCCGTATCAGTTGTGTAAATCGCCAATTCCGTAACGTATCGAATATTGTATTATCAAAATTGAAATCATTGATTCTGGAAGGTCCATTATATCAGCGTCTGAACGCCGATTCGTTATCGACTATACTCGATTTATGTTCGGATAATTTGGAGACGCTTAAATTTTGCGTGGATTCGTTATCGTCGGATTTACTTACTGCCAACGATCGTCGTTATCCGAAATTAATGGAATTAACAATTGGTCGCATATCGTCGAGTGATTTTATTCATATTATGGTTCCTATGGCCGTTTATTGCCCGAGATTGAAATATTTGGACGTACCGGTTCAAGGAAATTATTGGTTTGGTAAACCGGCCGCATTGTTCGACGACTGTTCAAATTTGCAAACTCTTATCCTTCGCAATAATAAGGCCGGTGCAGAGTCGTTCGTATTTCAATCGACGTCGAAGAATTTGGAAATACTGAAGCTGAATTTGTTGGATTTTTATTCGCTCGATAAGCATTCGACGAATCAAGCGCTTGAAAATTTGAAACATTTCGAAGTACGTTCATGCTGTCATGTCAACGTCGGTGTCCAACGTATTCTGGACCGTTTGGCTAGTATTTGCCCGAAATTGGAGACGGTCAAGTTCTACGATTTTGGTATCGGTCCGAGATCTTCCGATTTATTATGGCATATGGACCAGGACGCTTTTTGGAATTTATCATCATTACGCTGCTTGGTATTGAATAATGATCGTCAACAAAAAGGCGACGATGATCGATGGAACGATCATATGTTGGCCAGACTCGCCCAAGACTTCCCGTTATTGGAGGAGTTGGAATTGAAATTCTTGGACGTATCATCCGACGGGGTCTCGATGCTGAAGTCGTTATTATTCTTACGGAAATTATCCCTGATCGACAACCGCGGTCGTGATATCGACGTGGGCGTACGTGAGTTGGCTAAAGTCGGGCGATTGCGAGCGGCTCAGTTCGATTACGATTTACCACCTGCCACGTTGATCTCGTTGATTCGGTATTGCCGGGAATTGAATTTCTTGGGCATATTCCGGATTCGAGGCGTCGAAAGTGCTCAGTTGGCGGCCGAATTGGCCGATGAGATTGTTCTTCAGAAAACGGAGAACGCCGTTATATTACCGCATTCGAAATTGATCGTTCGTATTTGCATTCCGCGCAATATCACGTCGATTTGGAAATCGGATCATGTGCAAATGATCTTGGCACAATTACGGGACTGGTTTGAGCATGAGATCGTTTTTGAACAGGCCCCTGATTGGAATTTAGTATTAGGAGCAATTTGATTGCCAATGATAGTTTTGTTTGTCCATATTCATTGCCGCATCGTAGTTTATGTGCCAGTTTTGTATCATGCTTTTTATGTTTAAATTTTGAATGGTATTTGTGACTGTTTTCACTATGAACATAGCCATAAATGGTAAGCGCCTTGTTTCAGCAACGCTTCGAAAAAACGGCTTCTGGCTGTGTGCAAAATATGTTCTTTCAAATTTTTCTGATCTTATCCTGTTTTGCACGAGACGATAAGGTTTTCATTCCTAAAATGATTCACCCGCTGAATCATTCGATTTTTGTCATAAGAATTCGCCGGGCCTTGGATTCCTTGTGCACACACGGGCATACTGTAATGCGAAAGTTGCCCCATTTTCGCATTTTCCGCATAATTTCGTAGAAATTGCATTCCTTTCCCCGGAAAGATAAAAAAACTTTGATACGAACCCCTGATAGAGAGTAGTGAAATTCCCGAAATTTATCCCCTCGATTTGAGAATTAGTGATTTAATTAAACGTCGTCGACTATGAAGAAAATATTCGGCGGCGTGAGTGGAAGTTCTAAATTGGGTCAACCGTCGTCGTTGAATCCGCAAATTCCATCTTCGTCTCAACAAACCAACGATCGAGATTTTCGCGGTCAAACAATTAACGTAGCCGGTACGAATGTGGTTATTGAGAATAAATTAGCTGAAGGTAAGAATTCCATATTTCCCAAATATCAGCTGGCATTGAAATCATGAATTTCATGATTTTTTTTCTTAAAGTTGAAGGTCATCATCCTTGCTTAGTTTAAATAAAAACCCTTTTTTCAGGCGGATTCTCGATCGTATTCCTGGTGAAACATTATAATCCTCGTCAAAATTGTACGAATTTATACGCGCTCAAAAGGCAATTCGTCAACGAACCGACGTTATTGGAAGCGTGTAAAAGGGAAATCGAGATTACCCGTACGTTGGGCGTTCGTCATCCGAATATCGTCACTTACATCGCGAGCTCGTTGAGTCCGGTACAGAATTCGGATGGGAACGTTTACGAATATTTATTATTAACCCAATATTATCGCGGATCCGTATTGAGATTAATGAACGAACGGTTGGCTATCGGTCAATGGTTGTCCACGGAGGAAGTATTGAGGATTTTTACGGACGTTTGCGCCGCGGTGGCTCGATTACATCATTGCCAAACGCCGGTTATTCATCGTGATTTGAAGGTAAGCGTAAGAATTCCAATGACTCACCCTTTTTCCATCGGAGATACGCTTATATAATCGCTCTACTATTATTTGCAGGTGGAAAATCTATTATTGGACGACGATGGCCGATGCGTATTATGCGATTTCGGCAGTGCAACGACGCGTACATTATCAACCAAAACGCATTCCCGTACGTTGGTGGAGGATGAAATAGCTCGCTTTACCACTTTATCTTATCGTGCACCGGAAATGATCGATTTGTACGCCGGTCAAGCCATAACCATGAAGGTGGATATTTGGGTAAGCGTATTTTGATTATTTGGACTTTCATTCTTTTTTTACTGAATGATTCCTATTTCAGGCCTTAGGCGTCATGTTGTACAAATTATGCTATTTCTCGTTGCCATTCGGCGAAAGCGCGCTGGGTATTCAGAATGCTGCGTTCTCATTTCCGGCCGAACCATCTTATTTTCCATCGGAATTACTTGGCTTGATTGGTGAGTATTGCCAAGAATATTGCATTATGAATGTACATGAATTCTTTTTCAGTATACATGTTGACTCCGGAACCAGAACGACGACCGGATATTTATCAAGTCTCCAGCGTTGCTTATCGTTTACGGAATTGTCAATGCCCGGTTAAGAACTTGAACGTAAGTTGCATGAATTTCATTGCTTGTGCTGCTGCCTCTAAATGATCTCCTATTTCAGAATGTTCCTGCTGTGGATAATGCATTCTTGCTACGGTTGCTGCGTGATCATGGCGCTCAGAAATACGGTGGTGGTGGTATTTCGTCCTATTCTGCTGGAGCAACAGAAAAGTATGAATTCATTTACAATTTTAAATGCCTTGGAGTAATTTGCATTTATCACTTCAGGGCTTCACGAACACCAAACAACGACACGCCATCCTCCCAAATTGGTCCCATAACGTCAACCACAAGCATTGCACCCCGTCAACGGCCGAAACCACAACGTGGCGTGAGTCCAGCTTCAACACCTACTTTGGAACCAGCATTGGTCCAAACTATTGGTGCGACGCCTCCGGTTGGGGTTGCAGTAGCCACGGTGCCTCCGCATGTGGTTCAGCGTTTAATTGGTCAAACTCCGCCGGTTCCCAGTGCAATTTTGAATCCGACCGCCGTCGTCGAGACGACATCATCTGCAATGGCAATGACGCAATCCATGTCGAGGTCAACAACACGCGAGGACGTGACCGCCAATGATGTGCAATCGCAATTCGAAGTGTCATCGAGACCGCAAATACTGGCCCAGCAGCAGCAATTTCAACAGCACAGACGAAATGCCAGCGATCCGTCGGCCGCGTTATTAGATTCTACTCATCTGAGCGCTTTCAAGTAAGCAATTTTTATGGAATACAAATGGATCAAGCTGAAATGAATTATTTTTCAGACCGTATAAATCGCAGCAGCATGTTCCAACCGAAGCCGACGCCGAAATGTCCACCGCACCAATGTCATGGAATCCATTCGATTTGGATGATCACAGTTTTGGTCTAAGCTTCGATGCATTACCGCGGCCTAGGAAGGACTCTAACGCGAGTAAGTATACAGTATGATTGCATCACTGCGAAGTTGTCATTAATTTTTGTTTAATTTTAGGCACAGTCAATGTGAAAAGCCGAGAGAGCCTGATTATCGACGCATCTTCATCATCCGGAGCTGGTGACAGCGCTTCGTTGGATCCATTCGGTGCTGCGCCGTTTCGTCCACGCCCAAAACCGCCTCCGAAACCTGCGAATGCGGCTGCTCTATTGGCGCAGTCGAAGAAAAACAGCATCCCCGATTCATCAACCGTCGACGAACCGCAAGCGACGCGCATCAAAGCATCGCCATTGCAACAAGGACCAGCAGCGGCTCTTGCGTCGTCGTCATTGAAGGTCAAGAAAGGCTACAAGAAATTAATCGAAGACGGCGGCGGAGCAATCACCGTGCTGAAGGTGCCACCTGCGCATGTGTCATCGAACCGTATGCGTCGACGCAGCGGCGGATTGGGAGCCGACAGCGATTCAGTGGGTTCGGCCAGCGATTTGCAAGCGCGTATGCAAGCTTCGGGTTCGTCTGAAGAAGAGGAAGACGAGAATATGACCATTGGAAATAGCAAAGAGATCTCGGTTGTGGATATTAAACACGGTAGCGTCAGCCATCACCACGGTTCGCAACGACGTCGGAGAACAACGTCCAGCGATGATAATGAGGAACAGGAAGAGGAGAATCGGTCCACGGATGAAGGCGATTCCGATGCTGACGTGGATCCGAATTTGTACGCCAGAGCTGGCAGCCACGCCTACGATGTGGACGAAGATGATGGATTGCATGAGAAAATGAAGTAAGCATCCTTTTCTTATGTCTTGATTATTAGTAATGATGTGGGTTTTTTCAGGTCCAATTTGATGGTCGGCAGTTCGAAAGTAGCTTCAACATCAGTAACCGCCGGCACCATGTTATTGGACGCGGGTGGCATCGAGGGAAGCTATTTGGAACAAGAGATGATCGGACGGCAACCGCTGTTGGCTGAAGACGACGATGATGAGCATCAACATTCGCATCTCGCGGCCATGATATTACCGGGAAACAAAGCGTCCGTTGGCGGCGGAGTCGGCGCTGGAACGTCGGCTAAACAGGCGCCAACGATGGTGGAAAGTATGGAATTATCGGTGCTGGGAACTGGTGGTAGCGGTCATCAGAATTCGTCCATTGCCAGTGGCGGGGATGTATTTCGTCGAGCCCCGTTCTTAATTTCGCAACAACCAGTACTGCGACTGGCTTCTTCTTCCACTCACCAACGTCATCATTATCAAACGCATCAACGTCCAGCTGGAACCACGGGAGCCCCGACAGCGTTCGTGAATACCAGTTTCCAAGGGGACGAAGCGTTGCGTTTGGATTAGGAACTTTACCGCTGCAATTCTCATCATGATCAAAATGGACGCATTACCGATATTGGGTCAAGCCTTTCGACTCGTGGCAACGTGGACACTGTTAGTTTTTCCAGGTAAGTTTGAAAATTGGACTCTGGTATGCGGAATTATTGGTAATTTTTGTCTTAAATTGAATGTCAGCTTTCTTCGAGATTTCATGTCTTGACCATGAGTATAAATTAATGTCGAGGTTGTTTTCTTTGTGCTGTGTTGTACTGGAATGCAAATGCTTTTTTTGGCCGAGGTTTTCATTGCTTGTATATATATGTCCCTTGATTAGGAAATTATTATGTATGCATACGATTTAATTATGATTCTGAAAAATTGGGCTTATCATATGAGATGCGTATTAGGTTTATTCATTGCTTTCATGAATAGGAATTTTTGTAATGAGCCTAATTAGGATTTTTCTTTTTCGGGTGTCTAAGAGAATCGTGTGTCTGAAATGATTATGCATCGCTGGATTGCGCTTACATTCAAAATTATGCCCCATATCTTGACCTGTGATTCTTCAGTGTCATTATTTTGTCCTGTCTTATTAGAGGTTGAGGTGTAAAAATGGCCTTATGATAAGATATCGGAGTGATTTCTGTCTACAGATCGCATGGTATAACCATGATCATATATATTCGATATGGTTGAATCGAAATCTGCTGGCTTCAAAAACCTGTTCTATGCTTATTGGCCTAGAACGAATCGTTCGATGTAATCGAAATTGAATTTGCATGTCTATTTTTGGATACGCGCAAAGTGCATAAACCAGCTGATTTCTCTACACGCTCAGCAAAAGGCTGGCACTTTCTCAAGAATCCATCAAAGTTCCAAAAACTGGATAAAAATTCAAATTTCGTACGACTATCTTATACTAATATGGCCAAGAAAAGTATGCTCAATAAACTGGTCACGCATTCAGGCGTCCTAAACCGAAGACCATGCCCAGCATCTTTTGAAAATTTTAGAAAAGGCGTTAATGCGTTTGAAAAGATTTCCTGAGTATGCGAAATAGCCTTAATGTACTTTATTTTAAGAAGATCCGTTTTGAGGTGCAAAACTAGAATCTATTCGAAAAGACCAGTTTCCGCTTCCCAAATCTGGAGCAATGGGAAAAGCTGACCATTCGCGTGCATTTGCAAATGCCACTGGAAGAACGGCTATCATTTTCTTCCCAAACCAATAGCTGATCATTTTTAGCAAATGAACTCTATTTCTATTCCTCAAGTGGTGACCAGTTGGAATTATCACATTTCTCCCACATCAACCGTATTGACATTTCTGCTTCTATTCACTCGTCAAGTCGCACCGATCACTTTGCAATTGTCCAGAAAGAAAAGAGCCGCTTCAGCTAGGTATGCGGGGAAAAAGGAAAAAATATATGCGTGCGGTGGGATTCGAACCCGCACCGTTCAGAGAGTACAGTAGCAGCTAACCACTGCACTATATAATTTTTTCCAGGCACCGCGCATTGTGCGCAGTGAATATCGTGCGTACGTCGGAGAAGACGGGTAAACAAGAATTATGTAATATACACGATTATTTCTACGTGGCCCCGATATATTTGGGTACGCCGCATCAAACGGTCTGGGTCCAATTGGATACCGGATCGGCGGATACGTGGATTTCGTCGCACGAATGTCGGAGTAGAAGTTGTTTGCAAGCTTCTCGATTCGACCCTCGCTCCTCGTCCACGTTTCAACGAGTGGGCAGGAATCGATTCCAATTCGTCTACGGTCTGGGCGATACGGTGAAAGGATATCACGCCCGAGATACCCTGTGTATCGGCACGCTTTGCCTGCGAGATCAGGACGTGGGCGTGGCCACCGTTGTAACGGATAACGATCTAGTCATCGACGGTCTAATGGGATTAGCGTATCCGAGTTTATCCGTTTTCGATAAACCCTTCATGAGCTCGTTGGGTTCAGTTTTGAACGAACCCGTATTCTCGGTTTGGTTCAATCGCGAGACGAACGTAGCCGTCGAAGGCGGCGAGATCACGTTCGGATATACGAATCCGGCCAGGTACGAAGGATCGATCGATTATATACCGGTCGTGAATCAATCGTATTGGACGGTCGCGTTGAGCGATGTCCTCGTGGACGATGGTCGATCGTCGAAAAGCGTCGGATGCACGCAAGCAGCGTCCAAATGTAAAGCCGTTTTCGATACCGGAACTAGTTTCATCTTGGGCGCGGGTGACGAGAGCGTGAAATTAGTCAAATCCTGGTCCGATCAAGGATTCATACAACGCGACGAAGAAGGCAAATGGTCGTTGAATTGCGTACAAATGTCCAAATTGCCCAGAATGACGTTCATGTTGAACGGTCGTCCGTTCGTATTGACGCCTGAACAATATACGTTCAGCGAAGATTTCGATCGACCGTGCGATCGGAAATTAGCCATCGACGGCGACGTGAGCGATTTACCATTTTGGGTATTGGGCGACGCGTTCATCGGTGCTTATTATACTGTATTCGATTTCAAACAACATCGAATCGGATTAGCCAAAGCCAAGAAATCATCGGATATGTTCCAATTGCCCAGGACCGGTTGAGATTTCAGTTTACACGAATCGAGTATAGAGATGTGCTAGTTTTATCACTGCCGGGTTTAGCCGTACTGTAATTATGTCAAATAACAGAAGGGCATTTTCTATATGCAAAATAATCAATGCTATTTTGAAGATCTCACAAAATCATGAGCCATTGAAAAGCCTGCCGAGAAAGAGACAAAATCGAATATCTTGCTGAATGCAAATATCTGGGAAAAAATCGCGTCAAAGAGCTTATTAGATGATAAGAAATCACTTCCATTTGCGTTGCAACTTTGATGAAATGATCCAGAATTCGTGATTGCATTGAAAATATTTTCATCATCTTTTGCGTTTACCATCTGATCAACAATTATTGCAAACATATTCATGGTCAGAATTTTGCAGCCTTTGCATATTATAAGCACATTGCACTCATCCAGATTTCGACATCCAATTGAAAATTCTGATCCATGATTCTGCTAATAGATTAAATTTCATCCAGCATTTGCAAGCATATTTCAATGCTAACATAATTGCGCAATTTCAATGATCACTTCCTTCCCGACGTGATCAACATCAAATTTAGATCTAATCAATCATCCATACACAAGTACATCCTGTTTGATGAACAGGACGATTTACACAATCATGGTGCGAATAGGCATCGGAAGCATCATCAAAATGAATAACAGTATGTACATATGTCTTTCCTCCCAAAGCATCCTGCGATTCCTGCATACAAACTATTCCAACACAAACCCTTTGGGGGGGGGGGGGATGATAAAAACTCCTATAATTAATGGGGACTGAAAACGACGTCTGAAAAGCATCCGGTCTTTAACCGGCCGGATTTAGAAACAGCAAAAACAAGCCTAGACATCGTAATTTATGATATCTCAGTTTTTATGTGGTCATTTAGGTCTAGGTGGGTTATATAAAAGAAGCCACCATTCTCGCTTCCAACATTTAAAATTTTTGAAATAAGCCTGCTGTGAAGATGTATTCGGCTCTTATGCTCATTGCTTGCTGTATTTTGATGCCGATAATCAGCAGGGCTGATCAAGAAGCCGCAGAGGTTCGTATCAGTGATAAGGATAATCCAATTGGTCAACCTTGCGTGATCGAGAAGAAAGTCGTACGTCAACTGATGGGACGTTGCGTTCAAGTGAGAGGAGGAATGACCGTATGCCAATCGAATGATGGCACATTCATGGATCCGACTGGGTGTTCTAAACAATGATCATATTTGATCAGTGCATGTAGTATGATTATATTGCACCTTTGTGATGCCAATTATTTGTGATTGCGTTGAACGCGATATTTTCTCATGTTGATGTCCAATTTGATTGCATATTTGGTCAAATTGTCTACGCATATTTTATACATCTAATCGTATGGTACCTTTGGAGTCAGCATGGTCGATTATACCAATTCTCCATATTTGAATCATAAGCAAACTCGCATGCACCGTAAATTGACATCCGCTCTGCAGCAATCGTATTATGGCCAGTCTTGGCCTCAATATCTCCCTCCTCTCCTTTCCGTTACCCGTATGGCTAGCTAGGTAGCCAATGCCCATCGATAATCCGTTTCCTAGGTAACTGACCACTGGTCAGTTACTGTCCATGTATGTCTCATGACATGAAACCAACAATGTATCCATTAGCATTCTTTTGGGATATAGAAAATTGTCAAATCCCCATTTCTAAATCCGCGTTCACCGTTGTACAAGCATTGAGATCTTTATTCGTTCATAATTTGGCCGAAGTTGAATTCATTCTTGTATGCGACGTGAAGAAAGAACGACCGGAAGTGGTGGATGAATTGAACGCGGCTCAGGTTAGTCAACTGGAATATGTCACAGCAAAGATGCAGTTCCAATAGAGCCTTGCTTACCAAAATATCCAATCGAAAAGTATATGAAAAAATGAGCAGTCACAATGAAAACAGGGCGTCAACGCAAGATTAGGTCATAATCAGTGGCTTCAAAAAGGTGCCAAGAGGTGCCTCCCTCCATCCACGCAAAAATACCCAGGGGCGCAGCTGGCGAAAAATTTCGGGAGGGGCCAAAAAAAATTTCCAAAGGGTACCCCCTTTGCTTAAAAACTTTCGGGGGAGGCCACTGACCTCAAAACCAAAAATGTACAGGGTCCCCCTTCTCTTTTTCGGTAATTCCAGAATTTCGGGGGAGGCCATTGCCCCCTGGCCTCCCCTATCAGCTGCGCCACTGAAAATACCCTTGTGGCGCAGTGGATAGCGCGTTGGACTTCTAATATTTGCTGTTTTATGGCAGAAGGGATCCAAAAGTCGAGGGTTCGACCCCCTCCAAGGGTGTTCGTTTTGATTTTTGCAATTAGCATTGCGTACAGAAGCAATGCTTTTGGTGCCGTTGCAAAAGTCAAGGGCGTTGCGTGTGTATGTTCAGCCAGCATGTTGCAAATTAAAATTGTCAATGGCAGTGGCAAGGGGATGCTGCAAAATCTCGTTTTGCAGGTCATTGCTGCAATGGTGAACTGGTCCTTATCATTCTCACCCCATATACAATGATTATAATGACTATGCAGGCCAAAGGCCAATGGCGTAGCCATTGCATAATCATTCTATTGCATGCAATCGATCTGATCACCAAACTTTAGGTCACCCTCGTCCATGTGAATGCATTCGCCAAAAATGCGTGTGATGATAAATTACGTACATCCATGACCAAATTCGGCATGACGTACAAATCACCAGGACTGATAGTATTGATCTCAAGTACAATATCAAGGCTATCAACGCATTAGTTTCAAAAAAATCATGATCCATTTAGGCGATGCAAATTTCACTCCATCCCTGATCGATTTACGATATCGATGCGGATTTCATACCGTATTATTACACAATGAGCATGTATCCAAAACGTTAGTCAAAGCTGCCAATGTTCATCATGATTGGAATCGTCGATTTTTGGCATTCGTACCTGATCGATGGGGTGCTGTTCAAAATGTGAGTGTGAAATTGCGGAAAGTTGCCTAAGCTTTGCAGAAGGCAAAGCCATGGACCCACAATGGGTCCACTTTCGAGCCCCCCTAAGGACACCAAAGGTTGATTTTCAGACTTCAAATCAGAAATACCATAAATTACACGTTTTCGGTCTTCCGGCTTATATGGAAGAATCAAAAATTCGTACTCGTTTGAGGATGATGTCGGATAATTGCGGTGGTCGTGTACTCCGCATTGATTGGTCAACGCGAAGTGCAGTGATCGGATTTGCTACTTACGATTCAGCATTGAGGTATAAGTTTTGACTTGGGGCAAGGAGTTGGACCTCTCTTGTAATCTAAAGAACTAAAATCCTTCAGATTTTAGAGCTCAAAAACGCATGCATGGCATGGATTTGTTTGGCGTAAAAATTACAGTATCCCGACCAATTAGCAAAACGGACTCGGTGCCACGATGGTCACCGCCTCCAGTGCCAGTAGACGCTGGGATCAGCCATACGCGTCCGAATGATCATCCAATACCTGATCAAGCAATTGCGGCACTTGCTAATGCAATTGCAAGCTTATCAGTGCATCAGGACGTGAAACGGGAGAAAATGGAGGATTCTGATGCTGTACCGGATGCTTCAGTGGGAAAAATTGTGTGCCCTGGAGGCGTTCAAAGAAAAGTATGTCGATTTTCAGTCTCTGGAGACTGCACTGCAATATTTCTGATTTTGAGGGTACTCATGCAGAGTCATACTGTAGAGCTTCACAAAATGCCAATAACACCCTCCCGTTTAAGGAACCAAAACCCAAAAACTCATCGCATCATTATCCAACATTTCTACTCCATCCAATCCCAGTTGGATGGAATTTCAATTACGTTATCAACGCTATCCAATGGCAATTGCGTGTGAAAATTAGGAGCGGAAAATTATGCTTCCATAATAATACGAAATGCATCGAACTCGTTGTCCATACGCCAGCGTATGCGGATACAATTTTTGGATATTTTACAAATGGGAAAGCTATGATAAAAGGTTAAGCTTGAAATTGCCATGATCAAAATCGCAAGACATTTTTCAGGTGTTCATTTGAAAATCTATTATCTCAAGAAACCGGACTGTATTTTGCAAATGGACTGATTATGATAATAAATACACGGTCTTTTGAGAATGATTAATTTGAGGGGCATTGGATGTAATCTGTTGTAAAAAACGCATGCTTACGTTTTTCGGCATTTTCAAGGCATACTGTAGCCGCTGGCAGCCTGGCCTGCTGCGTTTATGAAGCATCGATTCCTTCAGCCACGCCTCCTAGCAAGGCGGTGCCTTTGATGGCATACTGTAACCGCTACTGGCCTCAGCAAGCTTCTTTATAGTGAAGCAAAAAAACACCTTTTTGCATTCCTTTCATTGAAAGGCAATATTCACATGCAAAAATGATCGATCACTTCTTCCCATTCCCATTGCGGAAGAAAATATCAGGAAACGGTGGCATTCTAGTCGTAATCGGCTGATGTTTAGCCGATTCGGCCAACCCTACGCGATGATTTCCGAAATCGAATACGCTATAGAATTTCCCAATGAACGCTCCGCCGAGGACCCAAAAATCCACGTCCACGTGCGAATCCAAGGCTAATTTCCGATCGCACGGCGCGAACGCGTCTTCGGCCAACGTATAATCTTCGGGTTTCAACGCGAACGTCTTTTTGCCCAATACGAAAATTAAATCGGGCATTTTTTCCATTTGAACGCAATCTAAACTCCATTTACGATTCTTATCCAAATAGACTAATTTCTGGCTTTCCCATTTCGAAATCAGATTGGCGGTCGAATTACGAGGGCCGATTATAAAACTAGTGGCCGTGTCTAAAATAGCTCTGCATTGTTGGCTCGGTTTACACGAGTGGAGTTTTCTCGTCGATCCAGTTCTCGGATCGCTCAAATACGCATCGTCAACATGAACGGTCCAAAATGTTCGATTCACGACGGGTAGATAATGTAATTGACCTAAATATCTGGACGGATTACTGTAACCGAACGTGATCTCTCCGCCGTCCGAATGTAAATCCGTATCCCTATTCAACCAGACGGCGAATAAGGGGTACTGTAGGCGGGGTTTCACGCGGTCCAAGAAGGAACTAGTGGGGAATATGGATAAACTGGGATAAGCTAATCCCAATAATCCGTCCATGAACGCGTTGCCTTGATCCACGTGCGTGGCCGCCGCGAAATCCATACCGTAGACGCAAAGCGTACCCATGCATATCGTATCGCTAGCTCTGTATCCTTGCATCGTATCGCCTAATCCGTAGACGAATTTTAAACGCTCCTTTTTCGTCTCCAACGTCAACGAGAGGCTCGTGTCGAATCGCGGGAACGTCAAGCACGTTCGCGTTTTACAATCCTTCGTCATTAGCCACGAATCGGCCGATCCGGTATCGAAATCCATCCAGACGATTTGTTCGGGCGTCCCGACGGATACCGGACCCACGTAAGCGTAATCGTGTAAATTGCATAAATTCTGCACACCGCCTCCGTCTCTTTCATCTAACCTCGGATCCAATAAACAATGATGACGATAATGCGATTTGAATTGACGTTTTTTCAAACGCTTATGTAAGGACATTTTAAAAGAGCACGCATTCTCGGTGAATAATAAGAAAACAATTGTCACGTAGAAAAGATACCCAAACATGATTCTCTCAGGGTTATAAATACTGAAATGCGATGAACCCCCGAAACAAGGCATATATTTTGAGAGGAGTGTATTCAATTTTATGAACGACCCATATCCGGATTATTTGAAAACAAGTTTCTTAAACAAATAGGTTCGAATTGGAAGATTCTTTTACGGTGTCGTCCTCCTTTTCTATACTGTACAAGAGGAGACCCGAAACAATTGCCATTTTCTCAATGCAATTCTGAAGGTCGGGTTGTCAGATATTTATCGTCATGTCCCAAGAAAATGGTGCCGATCATTTATCACGGCCATAACAAAACAGCCATTACGGGGGAATACGGGTCGATGAAAATCGCCCGGTACACCTGGTATGCCATGAATTTTGATAACCGCAAACATAAAGAGATCAATATCCTGCCCAAACATGGGTCGAGACATTCGCACAAGAAATAAATCAATATATCAGACATTCAGTCCGTGATGACATATTTTGACATATGAATCACCCAATCAGAGAATGCGTCCTTTCTTTCCCAAGCTACACGATTACAAAGACTAGCATACGCATAAATCAATCCAAAACCAAGCACAAAAATTGATCACCAATCACTATGGATCCTTATGATCACTGTTAACATCAACATCGAAAATTCACCACTGACATTCGAACCAAAAATAATCAACCTACAGAAAAGAGGGCGAGTAAATATGGATCCAGACAAATCAGTGCATATGCAACGCATCTCATGTACAATAAATGTGCCTAATGCATTTTGTGCAAAATTTACACGAAAACCACCTTCCCAATAAATGGCTAACATCACAGATGCTGCCTCAAATATGCGACTAATCTTCCTCAAGAGCTTCCTCATAAGCATCCATTAAAATTTTGATAGCTCGCCTAACTACTTTCGCCCTATATGCATGCTCTTCTGGTGCTACATCCGAATTGATACTTTCAATATCATTAGCATTGCTTTCTGAGAATGCATCAATTGCGCCAAGCTGACTTGAAATCGTACCATTTTTTGATCTCGTCGAATCTTGACCGGTCGATGTTGAACCATTTGTTGATGATGTTGAAGACGAAGTTGCCGTGGATGTGGGCGTCGTCGGACCTGCAAATGGACGTCTCCATTGCGGTACTGGTAGATACTTGGATTCGTCATCAGCATCATCAGTGGAATGCTGATGAGCTTGGGGAAAAATATCGGCTCGAGTCAACGTGACAACGCGTGTACCTGGTGATGCAGCAGGCGGCTTCTGATCCGATGATTTCGACGTCGTTGAAGACGGGATAAATTTCTCTTTCAACGTTTGTAACGGTGACGCGTGCATTTGACGTTCGAATTGTCGAAGTTGGGCTCGTAATTGCTCGTTCGAAAAATCCAGTTCGATCACCTTGTTCTCCAAATTGATCATCCGCATTTCTTCGGCTTCTTCTTTCTTTCGCGCTTTTGCCGATGACCTGCAAATGCGAGTTTTAATTCGGGCGTGCGAAGCGGTAACATGAAAGCTTACCGTACGTATTCCCAAGTTAATCCTCCGGCAGCAACGACGAATAAGAAACCTTCGCTGAGAATATCGGCGCCTAACTCGACGGCTTTCTCCTCGTTCAATCGGGGAACATTCTGAGGCGTTCCAAAGCCCATGGCCCATAATTTCCATCGCTGTTCGACCCAATTGTAAACTGAGAGCAAATCCAGCCTTTTAATTTCTAGCCAAAATTCAAGGAAAAATTCAAGGACTTACATTGGGCCGTTGGTACGCATACGTAATTCCGAAATATAGTATTCCGTTTGGCACCTTGTTTGATATATCCGGCGATCGGTTTACTGACTTGACGAACTAATAATATGCCGAGTTTGGCAACGGGAAATGCTCCAACTACCATTTTCTGAAAAATAAGAATTTTCAATTTTCTCACCATTTTTTTGAAATATAAATGACTTGATACTTACGTTATTCTACTTCCAAATAAGCAGCGTCGTAGTTTGGCTCTGCTTCTAGCTTAAATCACTCGATATTGAAAGCATTTCTGATCATTTTATCAATTTCCAAAACGCATGATGAAAGCGAAATTCCGAAAATTCTAAAGAAATTTTGGCTGCTGCTAGCAGACAGAAGCACGTGCTTTATCATAGTCGGCGGCAATTTGAAATCGGGTATACTGTACCTATGGAATGCATAAGTATGATCGGAATCAATATCTTCATTGCTGATCAATTGAACGTGAAAATCGATTGCAGTATCGATAAGATGCTGTCACAAGATTTCTGAGACCTTTCATGCGTGCTCCATTGACGACATTGCGCAATTTTGCTATTATTCATTTTTCGAAGAAAATGCCTGTGAGAAGAAACGTTTTGGGCCCACATTTTCACCCTAAACTTATCTTCAACTCGCTCGTGAGTATGATTCACGGGTTATTCAACCAGGAAGTCGCAAGAAGCCGACGTCTACGAAGTTTCCATCCAGTGCATTGAAATTTCGGGCTGGAAGTGGTTTCTTTTCGCAGACGTCAGCTGTTTCGTTCTGGGGGTGTAAGGAAAAATTTCGACGCCCAGCAAAAGCATTTCGCTTTCTCCTCCGACCTGGAGGAATCCAGGTAATTCCAGTTTCCTTCGCAATGACGTAACGAATTTGCTCCCGAAGCCTGCTTCGGAATTTCGAGATTTTCTATTCTCGCATTGCATGGTGGGGTGAAGCTTGAACTTCCTCTCACTCCGCTTCATCTCGTATTGACCACCGTGGAAAATCGCCTTTCAAAATTTGCAATATGGATTCCATATTACAACCTCGAGATCAATTGACGCATTTCGATCCAGCCGAATATCTTCGCCAATATTACGGCACGAATGATCTTTCCAGGGGTTTGAAAATAATCTTATGCTTTCTACCAAATATTGCCGCCAGGCTTCCTCGCGTGGAACGATTTTTGGACATCGGTTCGGGGCCCACCATATTCATGGCCCTGGGATTTCGGAATAAAGCGCAAGAAATATATCTCAGCGATTACGCTGAACAAAATCGTCGCGAATTATTGAATTGGCTTCACGATGATTGCAAATCACCGGGCTCGTTCGATTGGTCGAAAATATGCAAAGCTATCGCTCGTTTAGAAGTGGTGGATTTCGAAGATTGGCGGCGTCTGGAGAAAGAGGCTAAGCAAAAAGTCAAAGACGTCTTATATTGCGATGTTCACAACGAGCAAGTTCTTACGGACGAATATAAAAACGAGAAATTCGACATTATCAGCGCCGTGTTTTGCCTCGAATACGCGTCCACGAATTCGGACGAATATCGTGGCGCTATGATAAACGTATGTCGCCTCTTGAAACCTGGAGGATGGTTGATTTTGGGCGGCGCGTTCGGGGAGGAATTTTACACTTTGGGCAAGAAGAAATTCAAATGTCATTATCTGACTGAAACGGAACTTTTTCAAGCGTTGAAAGACGCCGGAATTCAAACGGATGATCGATCGTTCGCTTATTATTGTCACGACGACGCTTTTGTGGTCGTTGGACGCGTTGGTCAGCAAGAAAATGCATGAACATTCAATGCAATTCGCATTCTTTGCAGTGTGCGTTTTGAGTGGACTTTTTAGACGTCCATAGGACAGTCTTTATTAAAAAAACACGTGCATATTATTGAGAATGAGATATTTAGCCGTTTGGCTTTAAAACAATATATTGATTATCATACTGATCATTTTCACCGATAAGCGCAGACCTAGCTGTTCAAGTATCGTAGTTGAATTTGCATTGATTTCTTGCGGATAATTTAAGTGATCACTAATCATTGATCACTGCACGTCTGTATACTGTCGTTATGCGTCCAGTTTTTACATAAGACAGAATGCAGTGAGGATTTGGCATGTCAAGTGAGTCAATGCTGAACGGTGAAGCATGCATATTGATGGGATAATAAAGGAATACTGTACTTCCAACATCAGCTGGACCATACTGTGATAATTTGTACAAATCATTCGTTTACCAATTGCAATATAATAAGCATATCTTTTTGCATGAAGTATTGCTGTGTGACAATTATCGATCGAGTGTGATGACAAATGTCGGATGCTAAAATCGATGATAATGTGATGGTAAATCGGTCGGTACAATGAATGGTATAATGATCAGTACAGTATATTTGTACATTTGTATTGCATGTGTCCAATGAGACACGAAAACATGTTCCTGACTCCATTTCAGGTTTAGAAAGTATGTCCATATAATTAATCAGTCTGTGTCTTACTGGTTGTTATTAATCGTTGTTCTTCTACAATGTGGGCTAAATAGCAGCAGGATTCGTAATCGACGCACTGTCGAAATACCATTGGATTATCTAATCCGTATCCTCCAATTTGGTATTCACGAATCCGAAAATGAGTTATGCTTTTCCTGCTTCTAATAGACCAGTTCAACGTCGTTTGAATCCATTTTGATACTCATGTACAAAAGTATCCTTATGACATCTGGTGCTTGG
>JAQIWJ010000110.1:0-34760 GCA_034695185.1 Discolaimus major
TTTCAGGTCCACAGCATGCTTACATCAAAAGTTATTCCAATTCAAAGTAGGGTAGTGACTTTATAATCACCCTGTACGTTGACCAGTTCAAGAACAGGCTGAACCGCTAATTGCGGCTACAGTATGCCATAGGCGGAGCTAGAAGCCAGTTGGCTAGTCCTGGCCAATCACAGCAGGGGCGTAGCTGCTCCTAGTCGCGTGACTGGAGAATCCGTGGCTTACATACAACTGAAGAATCATCCAAAAGATAAGGCCGAACGAATCATATTCTCATTACAAATTCCAATAAATTTCTTCACATTAGCATGACTAAAATGGATGAATAATCTTTCGGTATTTATATTGCGATTCCGCAAGCCAAGCATAGCATTCTTTATCAATTTTGCCTGTACCAAAATGCTTCGAATCCTTGTCATACTGTATACGCTAAAGCTCATCGTTGGCCTAAAATGTACGACCGAAGTGCACGTGTATTCGAACGGTACATGGCATAATCCTGTTTTTATCCCATTCCAAAATTACGTGAACGATCGAATAACCGATGGAATGGATGGATATTGCGATAGTTCATCACGTGATAATCGAGTATGTTCAACATTGATCATGAGTGGTCAAATCGAAATCTTCGGATCGAGACCCCGAGGATCACGTTTCGATTATGTCCATTGCTCAAAATTTGAGATACCATACTTGCGATTATGGGCTAATCGTCTTGAAAGATCAGAATTGGGCTGGTTGGATATGCGGTCAATTGGATGGTCAACACCAGAATCGACCCAGATATCCATATACGAATATGTGTTATCATTGGGATCATGTCAGGAATATTCAATTTGCAACGCCCAACATCAGGAGCGTGCCTGGTCAAACATTGGCTGGGTATCGGATTAATTTGAAATACGGATCATTGACCGTACATTGCTGCAGATCGGGTCATCGATGCAATGAACGTGTGTTCAGTGATCAAAATTGTATTATCGGGAAGTTATTCCCATGATCGCAAGCATGATCGATTTGAAAATATGATCGGATGTGATGTGAGAAAATCCGATGCATATATTTGATTTGAAATGGAAATCATGAGGCTGGAAAATGATCACATTCACATGAACCCTAATTTTTTCTATTCCCACGCATGCTGACCATAGAAAAGAGTGAAATTCAAAACCAAACTTTCATTCCCATGAGATAATACTCGCAATCCAATATCAGCTAGGCAAAATGTGATTCCAAAGATCTTATTTCAAATACACATCCAAAATACTGCGTTCAAAATAAGTATTATCGATTGATCCTGATTATGCGCATATAAGAAGACACATCAAAACACACAACGTAACAAAAACATGCGTAACCAAAAAAAGATAACCGAAACATCAAAATCACTGGCAAAAAGTATAGCATTGATGACCATAACAAAAAAACGACCGTTTTGGTCCCCCTTCACAAGATCGATATCAAAAGTACGTGTGCAAAATCAAAAGCTACCAAAAAGTGAAAAATTACCAATCATACCGCCTATCCTCAATCAAAAACTATCAAAATTACGATCATGAAAAAACTCACAAGAAAGCCATATTCAACGTATACTTGTTTCCTTCCCGATGTATCTTCGCTTGGATTGCAGCCAAATCCGGCATATCGCCTCCTCCTCCGCCGTCCGAACCGATTCCACTCGATGAATCGTCTCGACCACCGCGTCTGAAAGAAATGCAATGGTCAGATGGATGCTTGGATAAATCATAGGATTCACTTACACGTATGCATCGTAGCATTCTTTCCCACGAGTGGCGATATGATGGGCGAAATAGACCGGGGCTGGCAAGCTGACCGATTTGGTGCAACGTTGATACAAGTGAGCCAGGACGAACGTTACGCGTTGCAGAGTATCCGCATTGAACCCATTCTCGTCTTTCAGCACCACATACTTGGTTGCCTTGCTGGTGCCCTGAAAAAGAAGACCTTGTAAAAAACGCGCACACTGACTTGGGAATTATCCCAATCAGCAATAATAAGCAAAATATGCTCACCTGCAATCCGGTGTGGCTGCATAAATAGAAATCGAATAACGACGGGCTAACTGGACCCGTGTCAACCACAGTGCCAGCCGGAATGTTCTGTTCGGAGGATTTCGCATTTGGATTCATTCCGATCGGGAAGAAACGTGTGTGATGACGTTTTTGAGTGACGAGAACGGTGACCGGAATTGAACGACCGCTGCACAACGCTCCCAACGCTCGTTTCAATGCGGCTGTCTCTTTTCTCAATACCTAAAACAGGTATCCGATTATCAAATGCACTCCAAAATTCTCGCAAAAGCTTACCATATCGTACTGGCTCTCGGACACGCCATCTCGATACACCACGACCTTGGCTGGCGGGTTTCCTCCGTGATTTTTGCGGTAAATCGTGATGAAGTATTCCATGCAGGCGTGCATGATCTCCTCGGTAATCTCTTCTTGACGCGATGTCTGCAGGAAGTAATGGCCAAGAAATTTCTCCACCGATCCCTCAACATTGGCGGCCGCCTGAAATTAGCCGATATCAATATCCATGTTCAATGTGACCATAGCAATCCGCTTACCCCAACCACGCTCGGCTCCTTCGGCACCATTCCTTGACGCAATTCGCGTTGCGACAGCGCAGGCGGATGAGATACGTCGAAACCAATGTACATCACGCCGTCCTCTTTCTTCAACCATCCTTTGACCCTGAAACGAGGATATTAGACCAATTGCATTGGCTCTGGTAGCCTCCAATACTTACAACGTGTCGGTGTCCACAACACCATTGTTTATTCCACCGCTTTTCGAATTTATCTTGTACGCAATATTCGTAAATGTTGCGAGGCTGGCCTTCTTCAACGTTTCCTTTTTGATACATTGCGTGGTAATATTGTATTCCACATCGCCGTGATATTTGATCAGGTCTAAAATACAACCGGTCATTCCAGAATTGAACAGCTACTAACCGTGTTCTCACTTCGCGTTTCCGAATCGCCTTCGATAAAGCATACCACCAAATCGAATTCATTCTGGGCGCAGAATTTGAAATAAGCAGGAATCTCTTCGGATGAATTTAACGAACGCATGTTGCCTGGTTTCTCCGGTATCGATATTCCCAGCTGAACGCAACCGTTACGAATACCAATCAGAAATTCCCTGGAACAGGATTTGATTAATGCCAATGGCAAGACAATGAATACTCTGCTTACTCGAGTTGCCCAATCATTCGTGCAGGAATCTCTCTCCCTTCTCCAAAGCACGTGACCGCCGCCCAAGTCCTGATACTTGCTGGCAAAATTGCTTTCGCTTGACGAGCGTCCCATTGGCCACGCGAAACAGGGATGGATCGTTGCTGCAAGACAAACAGCAAATTTAGGCCACGTATAGCATCCAAAACACAACACTCACCATCATCAGCACTTGCGGCGGCGTTAAAATTCGACCCGCCACTTTCATCATGCCCAGATTTCGTTTTATACCGAATTTCTTGCAATACGGATCGTTATCGCCAGCTCCGCAACATTTCACCTGCAAAAATGGAATGCAATTGTAGCGCAATGCAAAACTGATTCGACTGCAGCCGTACCTTTGCAAGGATCTCCTCACGACGTTCAGTTGGCTTCACGGCGGATAAAGCGATCATTTGCTTCGATTGTTCGGAAGTACTCTTCTTGAGGTCCACTTTCTGATATGGCAGGACGACCAGTAGTTCCATAGGAAGATACGCCGGATTTTGGTTCGGTATACGAGAAATAACGCATGGCAAATTTGGATACCTGTAAAGAAAGACTACCATTAGTCTAGAACAGGCAACCATAAATCAAAATACTTACGCTAGATGGATTTGGTAATTTTGCAGCATGTACTGCTGAATCGAGACTTCTTGCCCATTCTTGTCCGGAAACCTGCAAAAAGGAGTGCTCTTAATAATTATCAAAATGAACAATTGCCAACTTACTTGTAATCCACTGAGCTGGCGTTGGACACGTAATGAATCGTGTACACCTTACGCGTATGCGACGTTTCGACTTTGAGGCCTAAAAATGAATTCTTATTAGAATTCTGTTAACCGAAATTCAAAACACAACTGTTTACCTTTCAAATGGTGAGTCAGCAGCTTAATTTTATCCAGCGCCAACGATTGCGGTACGAAATTGATTCTCAACGTTTCACGCACCGTGTCCAACAGCGGCTGGCTTTTGAAGAAGGGTGCTTTTTTCGCTGAAATAGAAACGAACGTTATTTCTAAATAGAATTTCAGGAAACGCATCACTTACAATCGACATTCAAGCAAACCACCGGATCCTTGTCAGGATTATTGCCCATCACCGTTCGAACGGATTTGAAGAAACCTTCGTGCGCGTGACGTCCGAATCCCAATTCCTTCGCCGGGTTCATTGGCTTGTAAAATTGACGACCGTGCGGAGCGTATACCGTCGATCTAAAATGCAGAATGGTTTTTAGTAAAACCAATCAACTTAGCAAAAGAACCGCTTACTTGTCAGTAGCATCTTTGAAATCATCGTATAAAAATTGGCTCGTGATGATGTCCAATAATTGAGCGACCGACCGATCAGCCGACCCGAACGCTGAACGCATCGCGTCCAAAACGTTCCCGAATTTGACCACGTGAATATTATTCTTCGGATCTTCTTTGTCCTTGGCCGGTTCAATAGTAACGACGGAATACGGCGAAACGGCATCCTTCCACTGAAATAAAGATTGCGTGAGCCGTGTGTAATCGAAGAATAACCGAACGTTACCTGGAATTTCTCCTTGAATTTCAACATCTCCAACGAGAACAACGCACGACGACGATCGTAAACTATGCCAGCCCAATTCGAGAATATTTCCGGATTCGAGTCGATGCATCTTCTCATGATATCGTACGATTTTCGACGAGCTTCTTCGCTGTCGTATCTGAAAAAGGATATTTTTAGCTTTATTGTCACACAAGGGGTCACCCAGCTGCTACCCCATACCCATCCGGCTTTTCGAAATGTGACTTTTTTACGGTTGACCACGATTTTTAGCACCCCAAGAAATTCATCGATTTTTCCTCAAAATCTTAGCAACTTTTTGCTAGAACTTCATGATTTTTGACCAGAATTTTTGCAACTCCTCGTCAAAATATCGATATGGACAAAATCCGGAGCAAAAGGGTCCCCAAAATTTTCGGCCATAGGCACTCCCATCTAAGATTTTGGCATACAGACGGGCAACACTGGTCACCTTGCCATGAGCAATACTAGCGTTCAACTGGGGATCCCCGCCCCGATCACCGGGGATGGCAAAAATCCTGATCCCGTTGAACGCTAGCAATACTCAAAATGAAATTCTCAAAATTACACTTACGCATCTTGCTTCGCAGCCGTGAAAATTCGCCCACGTCCTTTGCCTTGAACTTTCGGCGGTTCTCGGATCTCCACTTCGTATCGATACATGATCAAATGCGGAACCAAAATGTCCAACGGGAAGAAATTCGTTTCCAATTTCATCGGCCGACCGGCTTTCCCAATATCCGGTCGTTTCATGGGTTCCAAATCTTCCTCCACCGTCAATTTCGACATGGTCGACGCCAATTCGCTAGATTTCGGAATCGTACTGATGGTCGTCAATTGGGAACAATCGCTGCCGGGTCCAGGAGGGGGTGAAGCAGGAGTCCCACTGCTAATTCGACGGCCACGTCCTCGTCCTGCTGGTTTGAAATCGCCACCACCTTTTTCGGCCATTGCTCAATGGTAATTTAATTAACTGATGAGTCCAATAAATCGTCGAAAATCGAAGATACAAATATCACGCAATAATTGGTGATACAACGTAGAAAAATATGAATAACGACTGGTTGTGAATAGGGATGGAAAAATATAAACGAATTCGCTTATCAAAAACTGGAACTGGAGGAGAAAGGAAATTCCGTATCAAAACTGGCTCTTGAGTAGACCAGGATACAAATAATGTTTACATAATCTAGTCTGAAAATAGACCAGCGAGAACATGCAAAACGTTAGGCCGCCCTAGGCTGCTTTCCATGAACTACAGGCAGTGCCATGAATCGGAGAAGATGCAGCAGTACCTCCTCCTGTAATGGGACTCGGGGGTCCAGCTGCTATTGCTTGTTCAAGGAGGAATGGAGGTACGGTTCCCTTCAGGGGATCATTATCAGCAATACGAGTGGTTGTTTCCCATGTTTGAAAAATGCTGCTGTTGGATGGAATAAGCGTGTAACCTTCCCTTTGTAACCTGGCCGCCTCCGCTGGGTTAGTAACGATGAGCTTTCGTCCTTCTTGCTCATTAGACATCGACAATTTTTGGCTGGCTATATATGAACGGCTGTGATCGGGGTCCATGGAATCCTGATCATCGGCAAAAAAAGCCACAATCCGGGGTGGTAATAGTTGCATAACCGGTTACCCTCGTGACCTGTGCTAAATCAACGCGCACGTGGTAAAATTAAGATTGAGAACAAGGTATGGAAAAAACGTTGACAATGCAAACATGAAATGTACAAAACTGATCAAACAGCTCAGTTATCGATTTCTGATAAGCACTAACTTGATCAGGTGATGCACTGTTATCAGCCGTGAATAAATCCGTGCTCATATGCCCATAATCGGCTGCATAAATGACAGGGGATACTGCCAAAAATGCCCCCTATGAAGCAAAGGGTGAAATCCAAATTTTCTAATCGTGTCCTGATAATCGTAAGATTGAAGCCATTTTTATGAAAGTGACATGTTTTCCTAATAAGATATGTATTCTGCTTCTTCTGGGCGTTGTCAGATTTCGAATATCAGGCGTATGTCAAAAGTTGATCAAAATTATCGATTTTACAACTATTGATTTCTAAGTGATCAGACCTTGATCAATGGATAGAGCATGATCAATTATGTCGGAAAATATATGCCTAGCTTTGCTCTATTTTCTGCGAATATCGCTGATCTGAAATCAGGTGCAAAAAGATAGCCACTCCGAAATTTCAAACCTCCATATTGATATGACTCCCGCTCCAAATGTATATTTCCTGGGATAAATGAGCGTGCTGATTCTAAAAATCACCTTTATTTCGATATCTGATCAATACTGACAGATTTGATCATAAATATCGACTTTTGAAATATCGATTTCTGATCAATTTACACAACGATTGTATCTGAGAACATGCCTTTATCTCGTTTGAGCCTCTCAACGATTGTGAAAAATCGATGCCGATTTGCATCCGTCATACTGTACTATAAAATTGACGATGATTTTAAAAATTGCAATAAGTAGTCAAGCTCATGCATATCGCGATTGTGCGCACCTGGTATGAAAATATGAAGTTGCGATTTCTTGCTTTTCGTCTGGGCGATTTCCATGATTCACCACCTTTTCGCGAGTTGAGTAAACAAATATTCTAAAGGCCTTCGATCATATGGTTTTAAATAATGGTAGACGGAAATTCTACGCCTCCGCAATTCCTTGGCGGTGTGTCAAAGTCCAAATTGGAATTTTTCTTCCATGACTGGCATTATTGAATATTACGCTCGTCTGGCATATTTCGAGACATATTTACGTACGATACGAACCGTATCGGCGAATTTACATTTATTAACCATGGCCCAACCCGGCGAGCTTTCTTTGGACATTCCCGACGATTTGAGCGAGATTCCGGAAATACGACCGATTAGTCGAAATGGCGTTTTGGCGACGGTTGACGAAATTACGCCGGCTTCGAATCAAGGACAAAATTCTAATAATACGGCCGTTGTGGTTGCGGAACCGCAAAGTTCAGCCGTCATGAAATTCTTCGGTGGCGTATTGACGGCGGCCAGAGAACGAATGTTGGGCGATACGTGGTGGTTAGCGTCGGATATTACTGAAATCGTCGAAATTCCCGAGAAATACTTATTGGCTCAGCATACGGTTTTGGAGCGTAAAGAAGATTTCATTATTCTGAAAGGATCCTATCGATGCGGGACCATTTATCACGTTGCTTTAATTTGGAAGCAAGATGGAAAAACGTACAGTATTTGGCGAAGTGAATTATTGGCGCCGGTCAAGGATTACGTACGAAATATGATCCCATTCGCTATCTTATTCAAGTATATCGGTAAGATTTAGGAATTTTATACTCTTAGATTCATCTTCAATGCGGTTTTTATTTCAGAAAACATCAAAGATATCAAAATGCTATTGGCTATTATCGCGAAACATCCCTTATGGAAACCGGTACATATTGCGGCCAAGATGGATATGCAAAATTTCTTCCAAGAGGCTCATTTGAACGGAACATTGCCAGCGTAAGTAGAGATTATCGAGACTAGATTTCATTCGCAACGCATCATGAAATACGGAGCTCGTAGTTTCAGGTTATTGAATCAATCCTGCCAACCGGAAGGACGTTATCCGATTCATATCGTCGTCATAAATAATTACGTCGAGTTAGCGAAGAAATTATTCTCGTACGGCGCTTCCGTGGCTCAGACGGATTCCAAAGGCCAAACTGCACTTCATTATGGCGCTAGATCAAGCCCAGCTATGCTCGAAGTAAGCTCAGGTTTTATAATTGCTTCCATATAAAGTGTAAATCGAATTGTTTCAGGTACTTTGCGCTCACCCGGAGGCGAAGAATTGTATGAACGCGTTAACCAGCGATGGTTATACGCCGTTATTATTGGCGATTTCCGGCGGAAAGGCGACGTGTATGGCTGCGTTACTCAACCGCGGTGCGGTTTTGAACGTTACGTGTCAAGGGCGATCGGCTTTACACGAAGCAATGTTACAAAATAATCCGAAAGTTATCGAGTAAGTATTTTCTAAGCTATGAATATTTCGGTAGCACTAATTCAAACTTCATTTCAGCATCATCCAAACGTTGATTCAAGCGTGTCCAGCAGCCATTACGGAAAGGGATCCGGTAACCGGGAATTCCTTACTGCATATTGCGAATAATAAAAGGGTAAGGACGTTTATTTAGTCGAAGTTTCCGAATGCTAATAGTAGCTACTTTTTCAGAGTCTAACGGCACTGATAAGCGTGGCTCCGGATATCGATAGGAATGTTCGGAACAAAGTTGGTCAAACCGCTTTACATTGGCACGTGCATCGAGATGATCTTGGGATGGTGGTCGCTTTGGCCACGCTCAACGCGGATTTGGACGTCGTCGATAACGATGGAAATACTGCTTTACATTTAGCTGTTAGCGTAAGTATTTTTGCTTATGCATTTGGAACCATTCATTACCAAAACTCCTTGTTGCAGCGTGGGAACATTGATATTGTGAAAGCATTACTCGTTCTTGGATCGAATGTGAACATGATCAATATCGCTCGGGATAGTCCGTTTCATATGGCTGTGAAGATGAAGCACAAGGACAAGTGAGTCGATTTTTGCGTTGTTTTACATCTGGCAATCGCCTTGCATCTGCAAAGACGAATTAATGCTGAGCGGAAAACTGAAAATCATTACTTCAGATTCGATATTATTCGATGCCTTATCACTTGCGGGGCTCAACAGTGTCCAGCGGACAAGCAAGGATGCACGGTGCAATGCGCTTATCGTCCTCCCGGTTTACCACCCCGACCACCACCACCATATTCGACGCTCACCGACGTTGCACCGTCGATGGCTAGTGGAAAAGCTGAAGCGGATAGCGCTAAAGCGATTATTCAGGCGATTTCTGATCCGGTCCTACCGAAACGTTCGCAATCGCCGGCAGACAAGGATCGAGCGGATGCCAAAACGGGCGTGAGAAAGGAGGGTCACACCGTCCATTTGTGCCCTGGCGTATTCGCACCAACGACTTCGCAATTGACTTGTAAGTACTCTGGTGATTTTCGTAAGCGGCTCTGATAACGTATCGTTTCAGATCTGGATCAATTCATGCAAGATCGATGCGTCGAGAACATGGAGAATTTATGCAAAGAGAAACGCGAAGACGGTATTCCGAAGAATCATTTCGAAACGATCCTGACGTTGGACGGTGGAGGAATTCGTGGTCTCGTATTGGTGCAAACATTGCTGTCCTTGGAACGCGAATTAGGAGAGCCGTTGTTGAATTACGTCGATTGGTTAGCTGGAACTAGTACTGGCGCTTTTATGGCTACCGCTTTGGCTAGGGGTAAGTGTATTAGTTTGAATATTATCATCATGGATGAATCCATGATCATGCCCAAATAATAACCTATTCCCTTTTCTTGCAGGGAAGTCGCTCCGTCAATGCCAACATATGTACCTTTCGTTCAAAGAGGACATATTCGAAGGTTGGTTGAAACCGTACAGTTCCGAAGTCTTGGAGAAATTCCTGATCGTTATGTGCGGTCCCCAAACTACAATGGCGGATATTAAGAAGCCAAAGTAAATTTTTCCCCACTGCTTGAATCTTTTTAGCCCTATAATCTGATCGATTTTAGATTGATCATTACGACGACCGCAGCGGACAAGATTCCGATTAAACTTCATCTATTTCGCAATTATCAGTTGCCGTTGAACAAAGAAGAGAATGAAGCGATGGGTTATATCGATCCAGAAAGTAAGAATGAATTTTTTGTTTGATGTTCATAAATAATGGTGATGCTTATTTCAGGTCAAATATTGTGGAAAGCGTTGCGATGCTCCAGTGCCGCACCGACGTATTTCAGTAGCGTCGATAGCAAATTCGTGGATGGCGGTTTGGCTGCCAATAATCCGACCACCGAAGTTTTGACGGAAATTCAACGTTACAATAATGCGTTGCAATATGCGGTTAAGCGGTATTTTACATTTCTTTGCTCTTGAATTGAGGATCTTCTGTTTCAGGGTAAACCAGAAGAGGAACGTCTTCGTATCGGTTGCGTGATTAGTATCGGAACTGGTCTGATGCCGGACGTTCCATCGGAATCGTTGAATTTCGGCGGTATCGAGTCCATGTCGGCCGTACGAACGTTGGGATTGATGTTGATCGAACAAGCATGCGCAACCGAAGGCGGTCCGGTCGAACGTTCACGAGCATGGTGTCAACAAATGGGTGCTCCGTTATTCCGAATGAATCCATTACTATCGAAAGATTATCTCTTGGACACGAAAGACGACAAAGAGATCGTCTCAATGATGTGGGAAGCGGAAGAATACGCACGAGAAATGCGTGATCAATTCAAGAAGCTGGCTTCGTTTTTGAAAACTTTGAAATACAGTCAAGATAGTATGGTCTCCCATAGTGGCAAAAATGCCGATTAAGCTAAAATTTATATACACGATGATTCCGATGATGAGCCTCTATTATCCGCTTGCCTATGCTTTGAATTTCCCAGTTGCTTTATGTGCGATTAGATGTTGATTATGATGAGATAAGTAAATTACTTAAGCTTTTCAGCTTGTCATACTGATGAGATTGCCAAGTTTATTCTTGCTATGTATTTTTAAAATGATCAGTTCATATTTGGTGCAAAGCATTGATCAGTGCGTATGACTGATAATTTCTGAAAATTAAAAACTTCAATTTTTGGCATACAATGCATGTTTTTTGAACTCAAGATCCACAAAATAGTGATCGAAAATTTTTACAGGCATACTGTAGAAGATATTCAGAAGACTACAGTACATTGATAAAGGATGGTCTAAAATTCAGTCTGATTCGTGGCCTTGTTCATTTCTAAAATTCGAATTTACGGTGCCCCGTCTTTGAAAGCATGAAAATTTCAAAAAGGGTTTCTCACGGAGAAATCCATGTTCCATGCGAGGAGAATGGTTATGGAAAATTAAACGCGAAAATTCTCTTCTTCTATTGCACGGATGCGCTTCTTTGGCTTCTCTGATTCATGCCAGGATGGATGTAGAAAAACAGTATCTCTCCGAAAGAGTTGACATGTTTTCCGGTCTCTTTCTCATTTGCGGTTATTTGAAGGAGTGGACTTTTCGGCCAGTTATATCCTTTGGACGAACTAGTATACCCGCATGGTCAGCCAACCACCGACCAGGGCCAGTTTGGTCATGACCGAGAACTGTCCATGGAAATTCTGTGTCTTTTCAAGAAGTTCAAGTTTTCGCATGGTCAAGTCAGCCGAAGAGGAGAGAGAGACCGCATATTTAGGAATTAGAGCGCGTATATTTCTCAGTAGTGGATGCCTTTTGGCCATAGGTTTAGAAATGGAAAATTTTCATATTACATTTCTCTTCTGTACATTTTGCAAAATGATCCCCCCCCCCCACCCCTTGCTGTTGGAATGTGTCCTTGTCACTTCGACCGGTCGTCTGGTCGTGGAGAATACGCGTACTCCCGAGGAGAACCAGTTTTATAGTGCCGACTGTGAAAATTTTTGAAAATGGGCAAAAGTTCAACCACCATACACTACGGGATACTGTACGTGTATAGAAATTATAGAGAAAATCATAGGAACGAAGAGTGTAGGTATAGTTGGGAGTCAAATTCAGAAGGCCAGGGCAATGGTCAAAGTTCAACCAGTGCATAAAGGAAATTGCAGGTGCATAAAAGCGTGGTGCATACCAATCAACCCCTTTGCATACGTAGAAAAACCTATTCGGTCACGGGCAAAGGTCTCCCTTTTTGGGCGTGTAGAGTTATTCGTGATTTCAAATGGTCCCCCTCACTCCGAAGTTCGATTTAGGCAGTCGAAAAGCAGAAAGAGAGGATGAGACTAGTTTCCTGTAAAATTCTCAACAATTGCCCCGACCCTGCCACCATTTCGATGCTTTTTCGGCTCTGCTGACTGGTTGGTTGGTTGGTAAGCCTAGATATTTCGCGACCGAGGGTCGGCCAAGGGGATACGCTTGAATTCATATCGGTACTGTATAGAGAAAAATATGTTCCATATATTTTTGCGCTCATGGGCAAATTTTACGCATTCATTCAAGGCGAGCGTGATGAGGAACATTTTTCCTATTTTCATCGTCAGTCTGTGCTGATGAGAACTTCTTCATTTTTACTTTCTCATAAGGTTCCCCTGCTGATGAGCAGCGGTCAATGATGTTGACTGTGTTTACTATATTTCTAACTTTTCCTCCTCTTTTACCAGAGTGAACAATAAAAGTAGCAATTATTTGTGTGAATGAAGAAAAGGCAGCTGGCAGGAGTGGCCAATCGCCTATCCAGTATGTGTAATGCATTAGCTAGTATAGAAAACGTTTAGCTCTCAGCAACGATTTGACCGAGGTAAGAGGATTTTGGGGGAAGGAAGAAAAGAGGCGACATGTATTGGCCTGACTCTGGCTGCTTTGCTCTGTCGTCGGTCGTCGGTTGACCTCGGCCGCATAGTAAATGTTCGTATTCCATGATTAGAATGAAGGGGGGTTGGGTATTTCGCACATTGAACTCTGGCCTGGCCTGGCCTGGCCTCGGAAAAGAGAGGACGCATAGGGGGTGAATGCAAAATAGACATCCACAAGGCAGCCGGTGTTATGCTTACGCTCCGTTTCGCATGCGGCTCCTATTCAAATTGCATAGTCGTTGAAGTTTATTGATCATTTTCCATTCCCACCGCGGTTTTGAGGCTGGTTGGTGTACACAAAAGGGGCTGGGCCTTTTTCATTCGGCAGCAGTCATATTTCGACCGGAGAAGAGAGAGAGGGAGAGAGGGAGAGGTCGAAGGCAGGTTGCATTTGCTGGCGGTGAATGTTTGCGTGAGTTCGTATTTTCTCTTCGCTTTTGCCTTCGCTCGGGCCTGGGTTGGGGTGGGGTGAGGACCTGCCCTTGCTGCCAGCCGTCTCCGTATACACAACACGGGGTATTTTTTTCCCCCTACTGCTCTCGTCGTATGCTCTGTGTCAATAGTAATGAGTTCACAAACGCGTAACCCTGTTCGGTCCGGTCGAGTCGACACGACCCCGGTTTTTCGTGTTCACTGTCTTCTGCTGCCAATGCTTCTAGTGGAGGTCGGTCGAGACAGATGAGAAGTGCTGCGAATATACGACCGACCGACCCGTTTGTGTCTTATGATGTTTCGATTTTGCACGACCCTTGCGATCGTGGACAACAACATTGACCGCTTTCCGGCTGTCATTAGAGACCGTGCTTTAGGTGTAGACATGCACGGCTCCATACGTGACATCTTACACCCGTATATGGGAATATACTCATTTTTCCTCCATCATAGCTATATCTTGCGTGATTCGCGTTTGTATCTCGCCTCAGAGAAAGAGAGAGATGTTAGTAGAAAAAATGAAAATCTTCCCCTCGTGTACGAGTGAATTTTTTCAATTCACGCACCCGTAGGCGGTTTATTTATATGGAACCGCAGCGGTGTTGGAGGAGAGGAAAACGCATTGGACTAGGGTCGAGGGCACCCTATAGTGTCCCCATGTTTCGCAGTTAGGCGATCATAGATTATTGTCCGTTCTATTTCGCATTCATGCTCGGAATGAGAAGAAACCGGGGGAAAAGTTTTCTTCTTCACCAGCAGGACCAGGAGGAAAATTTCTATTCTTTCCGATATCTGGTCTTTGGTGGTGGTGGAGATGTCGCATTGCATAGCGAATATTTTTGCTCCCTTGTTAACCCTGTCCCTTTGCCTGGGCAAAAGCAAAGGTTGGCCGACGTGTACAATAGAAAACGCAGTCCCTGGGTGACCAGATATTATTGCATACCTGTACATGCATTTTGCGCTTCGGTCGTCCGTTATATTTATACAGGGCGACTTTAGAGAAGAAAAATTCTATTTTTGATATCATTTCTGCACCGACCGGCCCTCTTGGTACTCTTGTTAGCTATAATAATTTCACCCTCGGTCAAAAATCTCGTTCTACGTTCACCCTATTCTTCGACTCTCGTCCCCTGGCGTATCTAGGCGTTTGCATTTGAATTCGTAGATTCATTATATTCGAAAACTCCCTAAAATTCTTTGATGATAAGCTCAGTTCAGAATTCTTATGAGGGTTCGGCTGAAATTCACCCGATTCTGTATTCTCAAAATTCCCCCATTTGGACACCTTTACATAGCGAGGGGAAAAAATAGTTGGACTCCTTCCGATGTTGTAGCTATTATTGGAGATTAGCTCCTCCCCTTTATCCGTGATTAGCAAAGACCCTCGTTAAATGTCAATTAATTTCCCAGGCGAATTTTTCGTATGGAACAATACGAGTGAAGCGGAGATTCCTCCAAATCCAAATGAAAGGCGTCATTAAACGAGAGGTAAGGAAAGGAAGGGGCGACAATTTGAGATTGTCCAATGCTTAATTTGACCGACGTAGGTGTTTATTACGCCTTCTCAAGTCTTTTGTGATCATTTTGAATACACCTTTCCTGAACAAAAAGGGAAAAGGCGAAGGAGGATTTATAAGCAGCTTTTCATTTGCCTTGCCTCGTCCCTTCAAATCAGAGAGTTGGAGATGATCTCTCAAAGCAAGGTCTTTTAATTTTAGGCTTGTTCCCCATCGCCTTCACCCTCGGCGGCCAACATCATAGCTAATCATCAACAACGTCGATCATCGACCGCCAATTCTGCCTCCGTTTTATCCAGTGCATTGATGAATAACGGTTCGACGACGAATTCCATCAGCGATTTGTACAATTCGCCCAGCGCAATGTTGGCAATGATTCAGGTATTCAAAATGATCTTTATCTGCATGGTAGTTGATGGTTTCTTTTCGCAGGTAGCGGCGGCCGGTTTATTACAACAGCAACGTCAACAGTCGAATGTTGGCGGTTTCATTTCCGGCTCGTCTCATCAACAGACACCCGTTTCAACGTTCGCCTCGTCCTCCACGACGACGACGATTCAACAAAAACAAGCGCAGCTGACGTCGAATACTACCGGAGCGGCTGCTGCTGCTGGATCATCGCCGCTTTTACAGCAATTTATGAGAACCGTCATTGGACATTCCGGAGGACCAAGGCAAACACCGGTCAATTCAAATCAACCAACGAACACTGCAACGCCAACCACGGTCAGTGCTCAAATTCAACAAGTCAACAAATCTACGCTCATGTCGGCCAGCGGAAATTCGCCCACCACCACTACTACCGGTGCATTGGCCGATTTATGCGTCGTTTGCGGTGATAAAGCATCCGGTCGTCATTACGGTGTGGTCAGCTGCGAAGGATGTAAAGGATTTTTTAAGCGGTCGATCCGCAAGGTAAGAATTTTCATTGTTTTTATACTTGCTGCGATGCAAGCAAAGCTTTGCAAACATGCTTTTTGCGTATTCTAATTTGGGGGATAGAATAGGCTAGTTGAGCTTTTGAGCACAGCTTATCGTGAGGTGATGATCAAGTTGAATCAAGCATATGCAGCAGGGCAAATGGCGATCAGCTTTACATCATGGATTTGTACCCGATGAATCTGATTTGAGCCTATGTCAAAATTTGACTTGCTAATTAGGGCTCTCATTATATGAGGCCCTATTTTTTGAAATCCTATTTCCGAAAGGTATTAAAATACATTGTTTCAAGGCTAATTTTTGTACACTGAATAGCAGCATGATAATCAGCAGAACCTTGAACTGATTGACCTATTGCTGCACAGTTGCTATCTTATTGCGTAGGGTAGGTAATAGGATTTTAATGACCGTGGTTTTTTTTCCAAGCTAACGAGGCGAATAGCGTAAAAATAAGCTTGTATCAAATGATGAGTTTTTCTTCTCGAACGCTTCCAGTGTGGGAGCAGTTGTAGGTGTTGTATTTAGGAAATTTCATGCACCGATGAGCGTATATCATCCATCAATGGTCACATGACAAATTTGATACACGCCTTATATTTTTCAGAAAATTGGCTACCTCTGTCGTGGAAACAAAGATTGCCCGGTGACGAAATTCCACAGGAATCGATGCCAATATTGTCGATTGAAGAAATGTTTAGCCAGCGGAATGCGCAGTGAGTGTAAGTTATTTTTATAAATAGTCATTATTCTTCACTGATAGCAATGCATTTTCTTGCAGCCGTCCAAGCCGAACGTCGACCGCCCGGTTCTGGCCCCGGTTCAGGCGGTATTACGGCGTTGGAAAGCGTTGCCGAAGATATGAAAGCAGATTCCGAACTTTTATCAGCGCCTCCAGTCAAGCAACCTCGCCAAAATCACGTGACCAATGGGGATGTAAGTATGATTGTTATAGCGGTGCATGTTGAGGTTTTTTAATTTGGCACTAATTGTGAACACGTGTACTGAACATTGAGTTCAGCATGTGCCTTGCGTGGGACACGATAGAAATAGCATGGGCGTTAATGACGCAGGGGTCTTGCAAATCTGATGATCAGGTGATCATTAGCAAAGATTTGGCATTATTTGAGATGTGCTCTAAATAGAGCATATATTTATGACCGTACCGATTTTCAGGTCTCGTCCAATCGACCGATCGCCTTCTTCGCATTCAACGGTCACAGCAATCAGCAACGCACACTGTCAATCGAGGAACCAAAACGTCGACGACCATCCATCAGTCCCAGCGATGCGGGCGGAAATTGTAACGGACGTTCCAGCGGCGCGAATTCCGAAGACGGGGATAATGGAACGAATTTATCGATCACCACTACCGGCCAATCGATTCCACCGATGGACGACGACGAAGAGGAGGACGAGGATGAACAACGACGCACGCATGATTCATCATCGTCCAGCGGGGCTCGTATGGAGAAAGAAATGAGCCAACAGCCGGATCTAGAGACAATATTGGTGGACGGCGTTGCGCTATTGACCATGGAGATGGCTTCGTTCGAATTGCCCAGTCCGTTGCCAATGCCACCCGTATTAAATATGCAATATATTTGCGAGACGGCCAGTCGACTTCTATTCTTATCCGTTCATTGGTTGAAGAGTATCACGCCTTTGGATTTGAAGTAAGCGCATTTTGTTGGAGTCTGGAACAGACGTACTGTAACCGCTTTCTTTCTTTCAGGCCTGACACCGCGAGTGAAACCGTATTGAAACAACGTTGGTGCGAGATCTTCATTCTGGGCCTGCTTCAATGCGCCAATCAATTCTGCTTATCCAGTATGCTTACGGCCATGGCCACTCATCTGCACACGTGCACGTTATTGGGACAATTGAAAATGGAGAAATACGAAGAAGTACAAGAACAAATCGGCTGCCTACAAGCGTTCCTTCGATTATACGAGGATTTGAATATCGGCAATTTGGAATTCGGTTATTTGAAAATCATCGCGTTCACTGCTACTGGTGAGTTGGTATTGTGAAATTTTCATTACAGGCAACTGAAAGCATTGATTTTGCATTTCAGATTCACTCAGCACTTCCAATTCTCAACGATTCCGTATCATTCGAAAACGCGCGTGCAAAGAATTACATTCGATTTGCATCGATCAAATGGACGGTCAAATTGAAAGTCAAGACGCCGATGGTGATTCCGATGATACTGGCGAGGAATCGCAATTCAAATCGATCAAACAAGAAATGGACGACGATTTACAAAACGGTATCCTCCATATTGAGAATGGGAATCAGCGTTCTACGTCGAAACCATCGTCATGCGAGAATCAATGTTCGGACAAATCGAAATCACCATCCAATTTGAAGAACGCAGACGAACGGTACAGCGAATTATTATTGATGCTACCAACGTTGAGATCGTTGAACAAACAAATCTTGGTCGAATTATTCTTCTCCGGTCTAATCGGCAACGTGCAAATCGAGAACGTCATTCCGTTCATATTGAAAATGGACGTATTGCAAATATTCGGCAAAGAATCGTTGGTTCAAATGTCGTCGTCCATCAGTGGGAATGGTTCGCACGTGGCGAATAATGGCGTCGGATCGTCCATGCAAAGTATGAACGTCAATCATGGGAACGGTCATCATTCGGATACGTCGAATATCGACGTGGAAACGGCTGGGATGGACGAGGACGATGATGATGCGGATGAAAGAGATGCTGTCAATGAAGACGACGAAAGTATGAATTCATAGTAGTCCAATGGTTCGGCCGGCTTTAAACCAGGACATTTCCTCGTCATGTAAGCATACAGTACTTGAGACATATCTCGCATTTTTATATGATAGCATATGATTACAAAGTATGTGCAAGTTGATAATAATCGCGGTGATTGAATTTGTGACCATTTATTGGGACAGAGTACGTGATTTCGGTATACTGTAATTGCTGTTCTTTTTATTGTATACATATCAAATTGTAAACTTACTGTATTTATACTTCATGAGCATTTTGTAAAGATCAATGTAAAGGTATCTTTTTGAATTTTGCTATGACGATATGATTGTGTCAATTACCATGGATGGGGCTAATGGCTGCTTTTTATGCTGTTGGTTGAGTTGATGTGAATGAAAGACTTGGTCGTCAGTATACCCTGCTGACCACTGGTCTATTGAGGACTAAACCCTGTTTTTAATGACCTTAGGAGAACCCGCAGTGGATTCTTACTTCAATTTGCGGGCCCGGACTGACGGAAGCCTATTCTTCAGTGTGTGCGTGCGCGGATTTTGGTCCGCAAATTGAAGGAACACACACCTGCGGGTTCTCCTAAGGTCATTAAAAACAGGGTTTACTGATTCAGTATCAGGCACCTGCAGAAGCGGAAAACTTCCTTACGAATTTCTAGCATTTGCTTTCGAATATAATTACTGCTTTTTATCAGATGGCTAATTGATGGGTCGCTGACTAGGCCCAGCATATTTCCTATCCCCCCCCCCCCCGGCACCTTTCGGATAAGGTCCTATGATAGCCTTTTTAGCTTATTGAATATAACCCAACATATTTCCATGACGTCCCTTGCCAGCTAGCAACATCAGTGATACAAGAAAATATGCCCATACGGTCGGCGTTTGTACGTTATAGACGGTCTGAAACTACTGATCGAAAATATGACCAAAAAACATTTAGGTTAGTTCGAAATTGGAATACACGTTATCATTGCACGAAATGAGCATTTTCTTGGATAACTGATCGTGCTGAGTCTAAAAATCACGTTTATATTGCTCTGTGATTTATATTCCAAGATTTGATCAATGTGATCGATTTTGGATATACTGAAAACAAGTTCTTACCAGCTTTTTATAATTTTTCAAAAATCAAGTAATGCTAATACAAGGGCATGATCCATGATATGGGAATGATATGCATGATTTTCCTCTGCATGAATGAAACTGATTGCATAGAGTGCTTAGAAAATCCAGTTTAGCAAATGACATTTCAATGCTTTACATATTTCTTTAATATTCATAGCCTTCTCAAATCAAAGACGGTTTGAGGGTTACTGTAACCGCTAGTCTGCTTCAATGTGAGCAGACAAGTCATGTGACCAGGCGGAGCAACGCCTTCCTTTTGTGATTGGCTAGCTGCTCTGCTCCACACGTTGAGAAGGAGCTTCATGCAAAAGATGCGTCATTCCGAGTTCTTCGTGAGAGCCGTGCGGCTGTGTTGCGTACAATCTCCCGTTCCAGTTTTCCAAATTCAAATCCAGTGAATGATGGATGTCTACGAATACGTTCAATTGTGGGCGTGGTTACTGATCGTCCAGTTCGTCCAAGTGATCGTCATGATTCCATTCGTATTACCGTTGATCATTTTTCGCCGTTACCGCCCAAATTCATTCGCCCGAAATTGGATCGAGTATTGGCGTCGAACGTGGAAAGATCTGTGGATTCTACTGACCTGGTGGTTTTGGAAACAACCGAAAATTGGTTCGCGATTGTCGAACGGATGGGAGCTGGTAGCTCGAATGAAAATACGTCAATTCTGCGAATATCAACGATTTCATGCAGTGAAGTGCAAATCCATGGATCCGAATGAAACGTTTTCGCCTCATCATATGTCGGCCGTATACGTCGTGGAACATTTCAAGCAGTATGACAAACAATCGAAGATGATTATTTGGAAAGTCTCTCTATTGGACGGTGGACGAAAAGCGATCACAGCATTCGAATGTTTACCTAGGTGGCACGAAAATGGTGATGAACTTCAATGCTATTACAACGACGGCGTTTTTTTCATCCTGAATCCAAACGAAATGGTTATCGTCGATATGAAATACGCTGACGGTGGATATTACATATACAATAATCCTCTGCCGCCAATCCATTCCATGACGTGCATTCGCCGATTCGAGAATTCTGACGGATCATTAGGCTGGCGAGTACGAATTGTGTCTTCAGCGATTGGTTGGGTGGATATAGAAGATAATCCACGAATCCGTGCTCGCCTATACAACGCCGTATGGGATCTTCGCGATCATGGCTACGGTGGAGCTAAAGAATCGATCGATTTCGGAAATTGGAATAACAACAACCTCGATCAGATTCGTGTCCGCGTGGACAGCAAAGTTGGCGTTCACGTTCACGAGGGAAGCCTCCCAGGTGTCAATTTGCTATTGCGGAAAAATGAAGCTCAAATGAAAGAGCTCACCTTGTTTCATCAGTAAAATGTGCTTTTCAGGTGCTTATATTCACTCAGTGACCAGTAAATAGCCAGTGAAGTTGAAAAGTGACCATTGCATTCCTTCAGGTTTTTAGTACAAATGGCATATCAAATGAAAGCTTAGAACACGCTGATCAATCTGCTACCAGTTTAAGCGATTTTGCTTTCATAGTTAACGTAAAAACGCGTTTTATAAATTTTTGACCAAGTCCGGTCACACGTTTTGGTCATTTTTCTGTTACTAGCTTGATACAGAACTAAGAAACTGGTGAATTTTGGTTAAGGGTGGTAAAAGCTATTATTTCATGTGTCACTTGTCCTGCTACGTTGTGGTCAAACGATGGTCACTTTTCAACTTCACTGGCTATTTACTGGTCACTGAGTGAATATAAGCACCTGAAAAGCACATTTTACTGATGAAACAAGGTGAGCTCTTTCATTTGAGCTTCATTTTTCCGCAATAGCAAATTGACACCTGGGAGGCTTCCCTCGTCAGCCATGGCAGCAGAATGGAATTGAAACATTCCTGGAAGGACCCACAATGTTGTACGACTTGAATTCAGGGCAATACGAATACTACGCCAATGTGGATCAGCTCCGCCAAAGCAATCCATCATTTTCGAAGTATCTGGAAGCGGCCAAGAATACGTCAGAATTGGATTTCGGCCGTGATTACGCTCCGATTTGGATGAATAACCGTGAATGCATTCACGGTTTCAATGACGGCACGATTTATCGCCTGGAATTTCAACCGCCAACAATGATGTACACGGCAGCCAAAAGCCTGTTCCGTTCGGTGCCCGGATCATCTGGTCGTATGACAGCCGAGAAATTTCGACAGATAACCGGAATCGGAAGGATGAACGCGTATTTCAAACGATGAACACGGTGATCATGAAAAGGACCATCTACGGACTCATTTGTAACGATACTGAAAATTCATCTGTCCTGATTTCTGTTTCGTGTATTCCCTGTCGTTTGTTGTATTCGCATTTCTCATGTCTCTGGAAACGTAAAATCATGGCCAGAATTGCTTGTTGGAATGCCAATACGTCTTCTGAGCATGCATTTTATGATCATGAGAATAATCATATCTGGAAAGAATATAATGCATCAACGACGCGACTTCTGAAGACGTCATTTTCTCTGCCCAAATTGACAGATTGACACTTTTCTCGGTCGTCATAAAAAACTATCGCATTCAGAATCGTCTTCTGTTTCGCCTGTCAGTTTTACGAGTGAAGAAAATGTCGAGCATGAACAATTGTTGGATGGATTTTGTGTACGCCAAATTTGGATATGTAGCCCATTTTTCAACATGCGTACGAGAGCACTTTTTGAGAATGCGAATAGGATTTTGTGTCGCGTAATTCAAAATTCACTCGAGCATGTTTAAAATGACAAAAGTGATTCCGACTATACAATTTGATGTTCAACGTATGAAACGCCAGTCCGATTTGCCCAGGGGCTACTTTTTGTTTGAAATTTAGAATGTTCACTATCCAATTTTCTTGAACTGAGAAGATGGAAAATGGAGTGAATATATAGAAGAGATTTTGATCAAACTGTCAAAAGGCCATAAAATGGCCTTCTATGATCATTTTCTTCAGACGCGTCTAAAACGCTGCCATTGCCAACTTTCACTTCGTGCTGACTTTTTTTGCCTCGAGTAAAGAGACCGAGGGTCTTTACTCGGATCTCAGCAGGCCATCATCCGCTTCATTTATGACTAAGGTGCTAAAAGCATCCGCTTATTTTCAAAGGGGGGTTCTTTTTTCCAGGTGATTTCCCCGCATGAGAAAGTGGTCGTGAGTAAAAGTTACTCAAAGGTTCGCCTTCATTACTAGTACTCGAAAGAGCCATAATATTTTTGGCCTTTATTTGGTTGCTGGGTGTGGGGGACATGATTTCACGTGCTTGAATCATGTGTTTTTTCGATGCAAATTTTTATGGGTGTCAGTTGGATACTGAATGACATGTTGATGCAGGCATCCTGAGTCATTTGCTTCCGGATAGGCATTGCCCATTCAATGAATGAAAAGTTTATTTTACTTCCATCATCGGTCGGTACACAAAAATTCACGGATTCATCAGAAGTTATGTCTCCAGTTTTTTAAGCGAAATGATCTGCTATGAAGTTATCCAAGTTGTGCTGTTTTGCCAATCCACGCTTGGAATATTTGCCTCAATTTTATCAACAGTAAATTAGGAATAAGCAAGCTAGCTAAAGCCTAGTATTTTCTTCTCAATGCCAAAGGCAACATTGAAAAATCGAAAATCAAGTCCCGCCTCTACTGTTTCCGTGCCAGGGGAATGTAAAAGTATTATTTTAATTGCTCACGCGTGACGAATCGAGTTGACGAGTTTGGCTCTTGGGTCTGGACTGGATGAAGTATGATTAGAGATACTCGTCACGTTCACGCATCCGTGGCTGATTTCCGGACCAACACAGTCAGTAGCTACTCGGCCATAGCCAGAGGGATCATGGATTAACGGACACCCTTGGCAACAAGAGTACTAGTACATGTAATTTTCCCCCTTATGTAAAACCCTTCTTTTCTGACCATAAATATCGTTTATCATTTGCCCTGCTGAACTCGTCCGAGCTCAGCTTTGACGAGAGTTCTTCCTAGAATGTGAATAGCAACTGAAGAAGATGTGCTCGGTTGCATGGAGAAAAGTAATAAATTTTCGATCCCAATACAGAATGTTGATACTGGTTGGAATCGATTTGGACTCTTTCCAAACTGGAGTGCTAATGAACGAATATGCGCCCTTGTTCGAGTTGAGAAAAGGACGAAGAGAGGGGGTCCCCTTGAGTATTGGCATGAGCATGGATCTAATTGCGTTAGTAATTTGCTTTTGGTCTCTCCAAAAGCAGCTGCCAGAAAGGAGTCCGAACGTGAACCCCAATGCTAGCGTGTTTCAATAAAAAATCATCCAACCACCGGTTGGAGTCCCATTTTCAACGACTGCCATGCGAATGATGTGAACAGGAAAATGGGGGATTTTTCACGCTTATTCGCATGTTTTTACTAGCCCCAAGAGTACAATTGATTTCCATTGCTATTCTCATAAAATCATGCTCCGGTGGCATGTGTCGTTCGCATGTCGGTTTTTTTCACAGCTTCAAATAAAATCCTTACACTTCCATTATTTATCCTACAGTGTCCATATGCCGATTTCGTCGAATGCTGTACATTTACCATTGCTATGTATGACTACCCGATGGCTATTAAAAAGAAACCAGTTTCCCGAAACTAATCCATGCCAGCAAAAATATACGAGCCGACAATCGACTTTTCGCTTACACCGCCCAACAGGGAGGGTGGTTCTCTCATGAATAGAAGGAATTTTTAAATTTTTGCCAAAAAAAATTCTCCAGAGTATGAGCTCGACCTCATTTTCATTGGTCCAAGGCTAGCTTTTTCGCTAGTCTCTGAAGATACTCGGAGAAGCGAAGAAGAAATGACCAATCCTCTTCCCCCCCCCCCCCCCAAATACTCGTTTAGTCCATTTTTGATCTTAAATTGCCGAGTGATGACACTGGGGTATTTGAAATGAGAGCTACTATTGTGGTTTTTCTTTTGATGAGAGAGAAGGTCGAAGAAGCATCTCGTATTTTTATGCGTCCTTTCTCCTCTGGGGAGGTGAAACGAGGCAGAAAATAGAGCATTCAAAACGACAGACTAGAAGATGGCAAAACGGGGCATACAAAACGGGTGTATCTAATTTTTCTCCCTCTTTTCCTTTCATATACATATCATAATGCCGTGTAAAAAGGCGAGAGAATACCATTGGGATTATATAGAATTTTCAAAAAGACCTTCTTCCCCCTTCTCTTCTGGATAGCATCAGCTGTCGTGTCTGCGAAAACTAGCCTCGCCGTTTGGTCATCTCAAAGTGGAGATTTGAAAAATTTCGGGGTCGCGTTGTCTTCGTTCTGGCATCGCATCGACCAAATATAAAAGTTGCATAAACATATTTTCATTGTTATAGAAATATTAGACCCGTTTCTCATTCACTCAAAAGTTTGAAGACGTTTTCCGATTATACAAACTCCTTTATTCCTGCAAGTTCTTGGAAGTACAGAGAGTGAAAGAGCAATTCCTAGAAATCATTATGGCCTGGATTTATGCATTGCTGTTTCGGAGAATGACAAAATTTAGCTTCCATTGCATATGGAACGTGGTTTATATCATTTTATCAATGGAACTGATGATACGTCCATGCATGGCATCAGGTAAATTCGGAAGCCATTTTGGTGCAAGCAAGTGTGCTTGCTGATATCCACACTGAATCAGCACGCTTCATATTCACATGGCCAATGGTGTATTGTGCAGAAAAATCATCCTTTCTCCGAAGCAAACAATCGCAAATTGTTTGCCAACACGCATAAAAAAGCACAGCCAAATGTACAGTACTCCATGTGCTTCATATTTATGAGTTTGATTATTCTGACTTTTTTATCACGAATCTTCATGACTTCTATATTTAGAGCATGTAACATCACGCACATGACTTTTGGCGAGTTTCTTGCCCCGAGGAAATTACACCTGGATTCATGCCAGCCGTAGTAATGCGATTTTGCATACTACACCTTCCAAATGTGTCTCTTCCATTCATCGCATCGTATTTGTTATGCTGAAAATTTATCAAGCTAGTTTTCCACCGTATGATTGTACGGGGCCACTTCAAACTGGCCTCCTACAATGAATTTTCGAATACCGGATATACTAATTTTATTTACCGCCTATCATCATAATAGGCGTGTCGAATGAATTATGAATACGCCTAGTTTATGCGTCCTGGCACAGCGTGACTTTTGAACAATACTGAAAACGGACGGTTAGAATACAAGAATATACATAATTCATGGTACAGTCGAACTCGCATAACGACAACAATCGGATAAGTGCAACCGTTTTCATTCCCCATTTTGCTGTGCTACATGTTACACATGCTGGATAACAGCAACCTCGGCTATCAACAACCGTTTTTTTGGTCCCGACGGGTTGTTCTTAAGCGAGTTCGACTGTACTAAAAAAAAGTCAAACCGCCAAATCTGGATCCAGGTGCCCTCCAGTGTTTCCATGGTGACTAGTCCTAACCTAAGAATCAAAGCCATACTTTTGCACGTGTGCAGTCTTTTTCTTGCTATAAGCATTTTTCAAACTAGGGATCCAGTAATGGCGGTTTGACTTTACTAATTTTCATTGCACAGGACTTTTAAAATTTCAAAGCTAACATTGTTGCAATATGCACTAAAATGTCAATGTTCACGGAATACGCCTTTTTCAGAACAACCAAAAGTAGCCGAAGCATTCGTCATAACAAATCCGCACATAAACTTCATGAGATTGGGATCACTGAGGTTCACGGAGAATGAAGATGGTTCGGTGCAAATCAGTGGCGACATATCGTGCAATTTGGCTTCGCGCGAAAAAGTTCGATTGCAAATACGCACCATCGGTACGCTGAACAATAAATGCAAAGATGTGGGTCGTATTTTCAATCCCACCAATGATGAGGTAGGCGCAAAATGAAAATCTCCTATCCGCCTCCAGGATTCCACTTATTTCAGGCTAATCGAATGGGCGATTTGGGAACCGTTGATGTTGTGACTATTGATTCAGTCAAGAAATGCCGTGTCAATATCAGGAGTGAAAGGATCCATTTGACCGGACCGTATTCCATAATCGGCCGATCGATCATATTGTTCAATGATGATAATAGCCCAGTCACAGACGAAGTCCCATACCCGTTCGGATGCAGTATCATAGGATATGCTAGTGATTTTTATATTGTGCCTCCACCAACACCCACAACAACGACCACTTCGAATGCGGCCGAAAAATCAGTGGCCGGTGCAGCATCACCTAATATGCTACAATCGAATTTTACCTTATTCATGCTAATATTAGCATTCTCAATGTTGAGGAATTTTTGAGCACATCACAAAGTATGGTCCCCCATTAGTCAGGAAAATCATGAATGCAAAATTTTTGTCACTAAAATTCTTGCCTCCTCCCTCGCGTAGTCAGTGATGCATGTATAACCAGGTTAGTATAAAATTTTTACCTCATATTTATGCTGCAAATATGCTTCTGCCCATTAATATATAATTTCTTTGTACAGTTGATGTACAAAATCCTGATCACTTTATCCGATATCGAGCTTGTGTAAAAAGCCGACTCCTGTTTATATGCTTTTGTGGATGAGGTTTTTGATATGTCATATATATTTAGTAATTGGATCCATCGAAATCTGCAGTATTATTGTATTTGCGGTTATGTAATTGGGTGAATAGTGCATATGGAATTCATTATTCGTCAATTTGTTTGTAAATATCCTTTGCTGCTTGGTTGTGTCAATCATGGGCATAACACTGTGAGATATCACCGTGGTCCCATAGAATCGGCCATGCTGAATCTGCTGGTGATGTTCAGATCAGCAATTGATAAAGCTAGCAGGTTTGAGAGATACACCAAAAATGATGCACCTTTGGAAGCAGCGTAATGAATTTTCGCAGGACACTACTTTTGATGCACTTGCTCATATATGGTCATGCAAATTATGAAAACAGATTACACAAGAAATTTGCGATATTTGCATATTCAATATGTATGGCACATTTACAATAGGAAATTCCATCAATGCTTTTCAAATCCCAAGATACGTTTGTTGTGATTGTGGATGCTTATCTCCTTTGGAAGACGTCGACCGTTGATCATTGGCACTACGTTTCGAACGATCACCAGGCGTAGAAGAATTGGCTGTGGTTCCGCCAGCAGCAATCTCGTCCACGGATTCTTCTTCAATCCGATGTAATACGTATCTTTTCATGGCCGGTGTATCGAATTCGAACGTGGATAAATCCGGTTCCGAACGATCACTTCCATCGCCACTGCCTGATCCACTGGCACCGGGCGCTGATACAGTATACCAACGTTGACTAGTGCCAGTGTCCACTGAATAAATTCGACCAGCAGTTCTAGCCGCATCGCTGTTTTCACTCTCACTAGCCATGTAAACGCTATCGCTCAATTCGGCCAATGATCCAGTAGTGTCCAATGGGGATCCGGTATCACCGCATACGCTACTATCCATTGGGCTACTCAAATTGCTATTCAACGAATCCACACTGGACGATTCTCGTTTTATCACGAATCGATAATGATTATTTCCATTCCCACTGGAAGCTCTGTGATTCTTATTATTATTGCTGGCTGCGCTGTTTTGGTGATTGAGATTTTGTACACTGGAACGTAATTCCGAGGCTGGTATCAAAACGTCAGTACTGGCCGGGGATGGTAAAGTGCTCAGTGGATACGCGTCGATGCCTGAACTGGTAGCTACCATGCCGGCTGGCAATTGGTGTTGAGTTGATTGTAGATATTGAGGTGGTTGCCGATTGGCCAATACTAAGGCTGCTGCATTAGCGTCTTGAGGAGCTGCTGATAACAGGTCGTTCGGAGTATTCCTTCGGTCCAATGTGGAGGCTCCAGATGTCTGAAATTGAGCATGCAATTTGCAAATCACATTGCAATTCGGTGTTCTGGAAAATGCTAGCTTTGCATGCATGGCAATTGCCAAAATGTAAACTTGTAACTTGGCAAATCTCGCTCACTCTATCGATGGATACTAAATCCAAATCCTCGAACGGATTCCTCATGACTACACCATTGATCGCGGTCTGGACACGAGTATACGTATGATTTGTTCCTGCATTTCCGCGTATAGAATCACCAGAATCGGATGCTACTTCAGCCACAATATACGGTTCAGCTCTGCGCGCATTCGAGGCTAATGGGAACAGGGTCATACGTCCGGACATGCCACGCGGACGTCTCCTCGGACTACCTCTCAAACTGATTGGTGTCGAGTTATTCGTGGTCGTTGATACACGGTCTATGGATTGACGTACAGCCGATGTTGCGAGCATTGGTAAATGATCATCGTCTGATAACGAACTCGGTGTTATGATCAACGGTGTCAGACTGTCGAATTCCTCGATGCGGGCTAGCATACGTGATAATAGGCCACGCTGAAAAATGCACAGATGAGTGATCTTGAAAAACTGCGACTGCAGCATACTCGGCCGTTATTCAATTGCGGTGTATGCGAATTAGCCCCTGCTTGAGCCTCGATTATTGCAATTCGAGGACCGGATCTTCTTCTTCGACGCCATCGTAAATAGATATGCCTGAAAAGATAGGTTTTTGACTGAATATTCTTGAGTATGGTATTGAAAAGTTGGATTTTGACCATGTACCCCCATGCACATGCTGTAAACTACAGCACAGTAAAACGGCCATCAGGATCATGGATAATATGGAATGCGTGCTAATGAATCATTCTTTTGAATAGCAAAAGATATGGTGTGCTCTCGTATGCTATAAAATTACTCCTTTTGCTATGATAAAATAACCATGTTCATTTTTTATGCCTTTTTAACCCTCTCATTGCATGTGTACTCTTTTGGATGCATGGTTTTTTGGTTATAGAATGCCCAAATATTACAGATGCATAAATAAGATCTGTAACCATTGCAAAAGAATGAAATCCCATTTTTATGGCCCAATTTGAGAAAAACGCATTTTTCAGGCTAACATATTCCTGTGATTGATGACAATAGCATTGCCAGAAATTTTGATTTTTGTCTTGCTGTTCTGGTCTCCAATTTTGGCAGCTATGTAAGCCCCAACAGCATCTGACGCCGCTGACTTTCTGAATGCACATACGTACCTCAATCGAAGGACGATCAAAATGATCAGCACCAAAGTAACCAGGCTCAAGCACATGGCCACGAATACCAGATGTTGCATGTCTATTGAGAAAGCTGAAAAAACATCACTATTTCTCATGATGCTAAAAACAGGCTTTCTGTTAGCATTTACGCCAGAATGAATTGCGATAATCTTCATCCAAATCCGTCTCGTTCCAAGATGTAATTTTTTCCGTCGAATTCTCAATGGACGTACGTATGATTGGGGGAATGGTATCAGTCGACTGATGGTGTATACCATCGTCCACTTGTCCGGATACGAAAAAGGGAGGAGAATAAGCTAAGCTCAGCTTATTCGCTCCGTTTGACTCGTTGATGTCGTCCATAAATATTTGTCTTCCGTTTAATGCACGTACATATCCGGGCATCAGTCTCATTGGTTGGGATGGCATTATTTTGATTAATAATAGGATAGCAGGAAGCTTAATCTAATAAGCGGAATTCTAAGGAGTCTTCAAAGACGCTATTCTCTTTGACCAGGAGGCAAAAATCACTCCGAAAAGGTTTCTAGTTTTTCGTAATATTAGGCTAGAAATAGTAAACGTCAACTGCCGATGCTTTTACTGGCTGGTACTATATTCCTCTACTCGATGGCCGCTAGAGATCATTATCTGCACGCGTCTTGAGACCCTTTGCTATGGCCATGGCCAAAAGAGACCGAGGACCCGTCCAATGCTTTTCCCCCTCTTCCTGGTTGGGGAGGGCGAGAAACGCTGCGATTTCCTAATTCGGCTTCTCGTCTAACCCCTCGTCACTGAAGCATGGTCGAGGTGGACGGACACTGGCATCGATTCTTGCTGGTTCAACGCTTTGCTCTTCTCTAAACAAGCCCAGGAACCACCCCCGAACTATATGGTCGATGGAGAGAAAAAAGGAACGACCGATGCCATTCTCAGCAATGCCATCGGAACCGAAACCTAAGCTTATTTTTATATTAGATTAGACTAACGCTAGGCTATTTGCAATATCGAACCTCCCGAATAATTTCGTTTTCATATCCCTTCTTCATGTACGTATGTACGAAAATAAGAGAAAATGCAGTTACTATGCTTTGGATCTCCATTGATCGGTTCTCGTTTTGGTCGAGGAGAAAGCAGAAGATCGTAATCGGATGAAATCAGACGAAATTAGAAACCGTTTTTCGTCTGCTTCCCATTCTTCAGAGCTTTCCGTTTCGCATACCTGATGATGATACGTGAATTTGAGGACATACTGTTTAGAGTTGGAAAACGAGAAATGCGATTGCCTTGATTTTGGATAAAGGATCGCAAAGCACTCGGGGTCCATTTACATGGGTTTTTTCACATGATATCAACGCCCATTTTTTACAAGCCAAAAACTATGCACGATAAAGCATTTGTAATGCATGAGAGCTGTGACAACAGGTCAATAAAATTTATGGCTAATGATTGCAATGCATGAATAAGTATTTTTGTGTAAGAAAACCTTTCGGCCTAGCAAACGTTCGATTTCATGTAACTTAGTGAACTAAATCCAGTTCTAAAATTGCAATGGACTGAGGCAATTGTAAAAATTCCCTGCAAATTCACTCGGTCGGTACAGTTATTACAGCCAATTTTCCAGCAATTTGCTTTGAACGCATAGCCCACTGACTTCTTCACAAATAGCCACACAAAGGCATGCACTTCTCCTTTCAATGGACTAGAATCATCTTCACTCATTCAAGTAGTCTCATCCCGAGTGCCAAAAATGGCTGTCACAACTTTTTCAAGCCTCTTTGGTTTTTACATTTTCACGACTTTATTCCCATGCGCGATATTGGATGTACAAAAATCTGAATGCAAAGATTATCCGAGACTTCAAGGGGCTTGTCAACGTTTACCAAATTTAAAATATTGGTGTACTAATGCCAAGAATAATGCTGGTACTAATTCGAAATTGAACAACGTGGCTGAAGTGTGTCGTGCTTCTTGTGGATTTTGCAAAGAAAAGAAGGATGATCAGAAAATTCCGGTATGAACACATGAGAATTTGCGCATGGATTACTGGGAGAGCTTATTTTTAGAAATCAACCTCACAAGTTTCCAACGGTGTCGATACAGTGAAAACTGCTAGTGATGTATGCTTATTCAAAAAATCATTCAAATATGATTACAATCGATTTTTCAGCAATGCAATACTGCACCCGATTATAAACCATGCGTTGAACTGAAAATGGCCAATGCATTATTCAGGAATTGTTGTGAAGAGAATGCCATGCCTCCTGAATGCGGAAAGTTATGCAAATATGACGTCACTATGATGGAAGTGAGCATTTTGGATCGCATTTCTGGCAGAAAATGCGAGATTCAATTCTTGCAGATAAAAGAAATTGCCCTATCCGGTGGATGTCCATTATTGGCCTTATCCGATTACCTAAATTGCGCTTCTCGCGATCGAGATAATACGCCTTGCTGCGAGGCTAAATCCGTACTCAAGGCAGGACCCCTGTGTTCAGCATTCTGCAATCCGACTGAGCAATTAGGATCACTCAAGAAGGAACATTTGGATTGTGCTTTGCAACTGGAGAATATCATGAAATGCCATTGGGCCGGTGTCAGGAAAACCGACACCGGCGAGAATATTGGTGCATGAATAATAATTGGATCAGGGATATATGCATGTATATTTGTGGATAACATAAATGAGCGTGGTAACAATAATATCGATAAAATCATGGAAAATGCAATAGTGATCAGTGCCAAGAGAAATGCATGCACGAATATATCATGGCTATGGCTACTAAAAATTACGAACCGTCATACAATTATCTGGATTTTTATGATGGCAATTGTTTGATGATTGCTCGAACAAGACCGGAAGCTGCGTCAGCAAATCGATTTCCCATTTCTAAAACTTCCGCATGGACATCACTGCACTCGACTGCGGCCTTCTCATCATCGCAATCGGACATGTCGGATCTGGAATAAATCAATGGGAAGTAAAAGCAATTGCCAGTTTAGGAGTGATTTCCGAACTTACATATTGGTGACCAATGATAAACCCAGCACGTTCAGACCACAATGACGAGCCACGATGGTCTCATGTGCAACGCTCATACCTGAAAAAATGTGGAGTGTTCATTTTTGACTGTGAAAAAGGCAGTGCCGCCTTCATGGCGGGCATGCTTATTTTATCAATGTGCTGTAATCAGCGGTTATCATACCTACAACATCTCCACCCAAAGTTCTTAGAAACCGATTTTCAGCAGGCGTCTCGAATTGCGGTCCACCGCACATAATGTACACGCCTTCATGCAACGTCACATCAACGTCTTTTGCTGTTTCCAATGCTAATTTCCTCAATTGCTTATCATAGGCGTTTTTCATGGTCACGAATCTCGGACCAAATCTGAAATTTGCTGTATGAATTTTACTGATCAGTTGCCTGATTGATTCATGTACCTCTCATCATTTGGTCCTTTCAAAGGACTATTTCCGCATAAACCAGGCAGAAAAATGTGATCTTTCAATGCGACCATATCGCCGACTTTGTAAGAACGATTCAAACCGCCAACCGCATTGGTCAAAATAACAGTATCCACGCCCAGCACTTTCATGAGACGGATCGGCAATGCTGCCTAAAAGTTTGCTTTGTATGCTTATCCACGGGATAAGCTGAATTTCACACTTTAGCTAAATCATAGCCTTCATACGGATGAACTCTTCCTTGCATGCAAATGATCGTTTTCCCTTCCAATTCACCGAAAACGAAACGACCCGCATGTCCAGCCACTGAAAAATTATCGATGATCATATTTATGTATCAATGAATGGTCATTTATGAAAAATGACCCATTTTGTCAATGGCAGTAGCTGCCATTTTCAGCATTCAAATTAATCCAAGGCATACTGTACCTGTGCTGACAGGGAAATTGGGCAAATTCTCGTAAGGCAGAACATCCTGCTTATTGATCATATGAGCGATTTTTCCAAGCCCAGATCCACAAATCACCCCGACGGTCGGTCGATGATTGGTCACTGATCGAACGATTTGTGCCAATTGCTCAACATCGTCGTAGAAATTGCAACTGAAAAATGCCGCTCATGCTCATCATTGCGATGAGGAAGTAAAATTTGCATACTTTATATCCACGCTCATTTTCGAATAAAAGTTATAGTTGTACAGTTGAAAGTGGTGAAATCTGTTAGTGACTGCCACGAGACGGGTGGAATGCCTTTATACTGCCAAAAAGTGATTTATCTTCTTCCAATAAACGTCCTTGTGACTGCCTAAACAGGCCAAACTTTGACCAAGATTTGATGCGATTGTCTTATCGCCGAAAAAATGTCCTCGAGGCCCTCGGTTTTTGTGATTGCGAAACGCCTCGTTTATAGGTTAGGAAAGGAAACCTGTAGATGCTTTCGCAAGATTTACACAGGATGATAAGGAATAATGAATGACGTTTATTCACGTATCTGACATGGTATTTATTGCCGATTTTCAAGTTACAGCAGGGATAAATTTAGGTGCTGAATTTATAGAGTGGAATTATCCACTTGACACATTGTCATGATTTCCATAAGACATTGGGCAGAAAACAATGGTAAACAGATTATCTTGCTTATTTGGCACACCCGACGAAAAGCTTGGCATTAAAGTTAGGCTCGGGCGTGGGGAGACGGTCCCCCTGATTTTGCATTTTTACATAAAATTTTATAAATCTTCTCT
>JAQIWJ010000111.1:0-34756 GCA_034695185.1 Discolaimus major
TGATCACTTGATCATGACACATGATCACTTGATCATGACACATGATCACTTGATCATGACACATGATCACTTGATCATGACACATGATCACTTGATCAAGATCGATAATCACTCCATTCATACCCGTTGTAGATTTGATCACTGATTCACGCCTCATCGTGCTATTGGTCATATCCGCATCCATGCATTGTCTGGACGTGCACGGTTGGTCGAATGCAGCTGCCGCCGCCGCCGCAGCAATTCTAGCATTCATGATGCCGGCCGTTAGGAAATGCGAAGAGGTAGTGCCTCCGGAAGGTAATAATAACGAATTGGCCGCCGATTGCGCAATATAGGACATGGTCATTCGAGACGTGGACGGTAATGAACCGCTGTGCAAAATGGCCGAATTCATATCTTCTCTATACGCTCGGACCAATTCGTCCAAGAAATTCGGGTCGTCTGAATGAAAAAGATTTAACACTTGCTAAATAGTCATGAGAACGGAGTGATCATTCACATATCCCGACCCGTACACTTAAAGTAACCTCACTCACCTCCGATCAATTTCCTAAATTCCGCATGTAGTAAATATCCATACGTATTGTCTCTGTCCACGAAATTCTGTTGATTCATCAAGGTGAGAAATGTGCCCGTACAATTGGCGAAACGATGCATATTCATCTCTTCCACCGGGATCGAATATTTCTTCGCCACCGATATCATCCAACCAATGACATCATCCATATTCCATTCTTGAGGATCTTTCAATCGAAATGCCTCAATGTCGATGCGGTCGTCTGCAAAGTTTGGGTCAGTGAGGAGATCAATGCGCAATTGTAATGCACAGATCAAGTGATCATCTGATCACTGATCGATTTCTGGATCAAATGCGACCAATGTGCAATGTGGGTGCAATGATCACTTGATCAAGTGATCAGCTGATCGATTTCTGGATCAGATGATCATGGACCATGATCCAAGTCCACCCTGTGATCACTTACTGTGCGGTATCTGTTTATGTTGAGCAGTTGATGGGTGGGCTCGTAAGATTCGAGGCCCCAATCGTTCCAATATCACAGGACTGAGATCCATAAATCCGCAAGCATTAGCCGCCGCGGCTTGTTGCTGAGCTTGTTGAGTAGCGTTCAATGTGGTTGGCGTCATTGACGCCGCCGTTTCTTCATTCGTGACTGGTACGTTCGGGCTCAAGCAGACCCGTGGATCCATGCAAGCATCATCCTCGGCGTTCACCTGCAAAAATATTGCACACTTACATTTGAATGATATTTGATGATAGCAATCTCAAACACACTCCAATTCACATTCATACATAAACGATGCCATATGTGCTGCTGATTATAATCAGCCAGAATCAATGACATTCTGAGGCGAAAACTGAACCATTTTTCAGCACAATTCAGGGCTGTAGCATTATACAAATGCAGTATTGAAAAATTAGTCATTTCAGCTCATGCTGAAATTCAGGACGGGCATGATCAGAAAGCTACGCTCTCAGATCGATCATGATAACAGATCAAATTATTCTGACTGATGGTTGGTCTCCTAATCGATCCGATACACAACCATAAGCTTAATCCAAATCTAAATCCTGAACCGCATAAACCAATTCCAGAAATATCCCCTCCCAAATAACACCACGCTTTCGTGTGAGCGAAAATTTGAACGCCACGTCAGCTGACATGATGTTTAGGGAATTTTTCAATTTCATAAGCAAGTATTCCAAGTTCGAAAATGGACTAAAATGTCACGAGTCCAAGGGGGCGTGGCTAGATTGTTTCTAGCACTAATCAATGAATAGTGATAACGAGATGAGAAAAACATAATGAAAGGTCGATACCAGTGGCACGCGTCTGGATGATTGGTCAAATTAATGACCAATTAATTATCACTGGAGTTGGGCCACCAATGGAGGGCACCAAGTCAACCTCAATACATCAGACCCCATCCCAATCAGAGAATATTTAAAAAAACACGCTATCCAATTCCGTAAAAGTTCTAATGAACTTCTACGTTTAAACTGCATGAAGTGATATTTTTCGCAAGCAAGCAAGCACGCGAATGACGTCGACACAAAAACCCCCCAAACAACGGAAAAATCCAGACCAGCCCACCTCCTTTAGCCCCAACTTCGCATTCTAGTCCCGCATTCGACTACTGCTGCTGCTGACAGCCAGGAGCAGAGCCAACGTTGGGCATTCGGGGGGAAAGAAGAGACTATCTTGCCTGACTACTGAATGCAAACCGTAGCAGCCTTGGAATACTAAACTTTTTCCCTTCACTAGCCAAATGGAAAACAAGACTAGTTTTCAACGTTGGCAATAGTCAGCATAGACTGCCAAATGATTGATTATTATGTAAAAACTAAAGGCTCAAAATTGAATTCACCCAAAAATCTACATAAATCGCACGAATTTCGATCGCAAAATTTCATGCATTTGTGATAAATTACTTGCATTTTGAGTATGAGATGCGCAAGTCTAGGTGAAAGAGATAAGAGGAATTTTCAATGCTCTCCCACTTCGAAGAACGTCGAAAACAAAATTTTTGGCAGCGTTCTCACTGCGATAGCATTGCCAATTGCGCGATAGTCAGAATAATCAAACTTTGCCTGGTAAGATGGATTTCCAGAAAGGCTACTGCTCCCTTGATTTGATTTGATTTATTTTTACCATCATGCCAAACTCATAAAATGAGCAATCAGGGGCATGCGGACATAAAATATGGTCACTTATAAATTACTGACCATCAAAAAATCTCATGAATGAATTCCCATTCAAAATGCCAAAATGACCATTTAATTTTGTCAGCAAGGCAAGAGTCGTGTTCCAATGAAAAGGACCCAAGCTAACGATACATTTCCTACGTAAAAATTGCAAAACGTGATCTCCGGAATACTTCTGTACTTGCAAAAGCAAGGAGTATCCGCCGGATTGTGTCAATGCCTTTAGAAAGCGGAGGGTCGTCAGGGATGGGGACTTCGGTTGCTATGCTAATCACGTTCCTCGCTTTTGGCCCATTCTTCACAAGAGACCTTCTCGAAGTTGAAAACAGCGATTTTCGTGTTAAGACATGAATGGACATCTTTTTAGCTTACGAAAATCAATGCATTCAGGATCCAGAAATTGAAACGCATGTTTATAAGCTGATAAAAAAATCGGTTCAGCATAAGATTACTTGGGATCACTGCAATTTTTTTAAAGAATGCAAAATGCATATGCACCTGCAGATTGTGAGAAAATTCGAAAGAACATGATCGTGAGAAGATGTGAACCTGCAGATTGCAGATCAAGGTACAATACCTTTGCAAAATTTTAGCCAGGCCATAAAAAACCATGCATTCGAAACAAATTCGCGTCAAACTGTAAATGCACAGTAATATTTGGCAAACCAAAATTGCATGCTATTTCTGAGTGCATCCGAAAGAAGCACTTGGCATTTGTAGTATTTTAATCAAAGGCTTCTGGATCATAAATTTGAATATCATTGCCATATGCGGGGCGGGTTTTCAGACCGCAGGTACACTTGGCTCCAGATCCAAAGTGCAAAGACATTTGCTATAGCTAAATTGGCTGATTCTGAAGAAATTCAAGCATCTGATCGAGTAATTAGCCGAAGGCCAAGTTGCTCAAACAGCAGACCAATTGGATACTGCTACCATGGCAGCAAAGAACGACATCTTTATCAGCCGGACTAATGGGCTTAATATCGCATGCAAAAATATGCATCTAGCATTCCATTTCCCCCAAAAACCCAATCCAAAAAGCCATTTACGTAAGCAATGAGAAATAGGATGGAAAAATATCGCATCTACCTGGTCTCAGGTAAAAAGGGGCTAAGGAAAAGAGGGGAACGCGGAAATGAGGATTTCAGCCATGAAAAGCATGGTGTGGAGGAGCCGAAGTTTAATCAACAGGTGTGGAGACTGGTACGGTGACGCATACGGCCATGGGACGGTGGAGTGGACACAGTCCAAACCATCCAGCACAAATATTGACCAATCGCTAGGCCGAGAGGGGGGGGGTGTACAGTAAATAAACTCCGCATTTCTCTATTCTTCCCTCAAAATTTCCATCTCAACGCATATTCCCAGGGGTTAATCAGAATTTTCGTCCATGATTATATATTATCTTACCGTAGGTAATGTAAGATACGACCACATATTTGTACGATTGTTCGACGAATGCCTGGCCATAAATCGTGTATATAATTGATCTTGAGCTAATTCCCATTTATACGCGTACGAAAAAGGATCGATCGTAGTAAGATCCGATTCTTGACTATGATTAGACGCAATTTCAGCATCCAAATGCGCAGGTGATTCTCGAATGTACATTTAAAAAAATCGAACAGAGAATACGGTCGGTACCGAAATTGAATCGGAATTTTGTAGGCGTTTCATGTGATACACAATTTTTATTCTGCAGTTCAAAATCTATTCGTATACTGCAGTATACGTACAATACAGGAAGCGGAATTGAAGAATTTTCCTTCTCCCCCGATCGACGAGGGTGCGAAGAGATGGAAAAACTGGTTTTTGTCAAGTTCCCGTAAAATTTTCATAAAATTCAATATATACTTTCATGGATTCGCACGAACCCGTTTTGTTCATGCAAACTGAACGTGCACCCGCTGAAAACAGAGTATTTTGTATAGAAAATCTCCGTATCGATTATTGATCAGGCGTATAATTAGCTAAGATCAAAGGCGAAGGGTGCGGGAGATGTATAATCAAGCATAGAATAAACAGGATTAATACGGGTGGATGAAAATGGGATATGATTATGGAGGCGGAGACTTTTTTGACGACCAAAAATGTATCGTGTAAAATTTGTACACGCATTTCGAATGATCACGTGATCAGAATCCGCAGTATCAAAGAATCAACAATAACAGGGATTCTATCTTCAGGGTTTTTCACCATTGAGCATAGAAAATGTCCCCTTTAGCTTCGGATATCTGAACTGAACCGGTACCCAACAAGGATTGCGCAATCGTAGAATATTCTCGAATAATTGAATATGGATGCACTCGATCAATGCGGATGGGGAAATCTGTATAAATTTTAAGCCCCCCTAAAACGGCTGTTCAAATAAACTAGTGCAAGTTGGATACTAGATTCGTTCAACCTGCTGCCTCTGGTGGGGGAATGAAAATTCGCTTTATCAAACTTCCAACAGCAGAGAGTTGGAGGGAGAGACGATTCAGTTTGCAGCTAGACGCGGGTATTGATTAGCAGCCTTTGCGGTTGTCCTCGGTCTTCGGCCTAGGCTTGGAAAAGAGATAGCTGCCAACTGGAACGGATGCAAGCTAAGAACGGTCGATTCGAAGCAGATGAAGAACGAGGTCCTGCCCGTGAACGCAGACGAACAGAACCTAGGGGCTATCCAACTACGCACATTTGCCGAGAGGAACGGAAGTTGAAGGCAGGAAGAGGAAAAGGGGGATTTTCTCTCTTCTAGGCCTCGATGTTGAGCTCAGAAAAGTTTCGCCTGCAGCCTTTGTTCTGTTCCGGAATTGCAAGAAATCGATTCAGCTTTCATATTGCAAAGCACGCGTGAATTCCGGAAATTCCTGGAAGGAAATGCATTTTCAAGGAATGCGCCTAAATTGGACGCATAAAAACGCCATGAAGAGAAGAAAAAAACACGCGGCCGAATGTAAATTACATTCGATCATGTAATGCTTGAAGCTGTTCACAGCTTTTTCCCCCTGGATGTTCTAGAATGAACTTCTCATATGCTCATTGATCATGATCATAGATTTTTATGTACATTACATTTGGGAGCAGGTGAAAAAATACTGGTGAAAACTTCGCAATGCATGTCATTCTTCATTGGGGTCCGGAAGTGCAGTACAATTTGCACTCGACAAAAATTTTTAAACTGGCCTCGGACAAACTCGTAGTGTTGAAAAATGTCAAGTATTGAACCGGAAGCAAATGATCTTGGATTTTCAGGAAGGGAGAGATATAAAAATATCCTGGCCAATTGCGCTGGTGAAAAATTATGCATGCAGTTTTCAAAGAAAACGTTGCCATGTACAGTATGAATAGTATATTTAAAAACTACAGTATACCTGGACGTTTTGGATGCATAAATATGATGCCACCTAACACGACGCATGATTTCTGAACTGGCCATAGGCCAATTTGAGAGCAATCTTTCGAATTGCTACAGTATGCCAAGCGTATTCAGCGTGGGAATCCGACTCTTGCTCAAAGCGGCTACAGTATCCTTCATCAGGCAAATCGTGACCTTCTAAAGCTTTGCGAAATTCCATCGGATCATGTGTACACAATCACACCGTGCTCAAACTGCAATCATCCATTCGCTCACAACAGCACATTGCGCAATTTTTACCTTTCCAAAGGATTTCTGTACAAGTGAGTCCACAATCATAATTTCCACTTAGATCGTTCTTTCCCAATCCAAAGTCTCCCAAATCAAATTGAAGCTTTCGAATCACAAATTTATCTTGGAACTATTCGACTGGTGATCAAAAATTACTTTTCCTATACGATGTCAGTAGGTGTAGGAAAAGTTTGCGTACACTTCTCAAACAGTGAATTTCGCGTGTACAAGATTCGTCGAGGAACTGAACGAGGAAGTAAATTTTGCTGACTATACACACACACACACACACACACACACAACGCATGGGTAGATAGAGCGTTCTCATTCGTCAGGAAAGAGGAGCAAACTCCGCCCTCATGTGAGTCGATTCTTTTCAATTTGAGAACCTGTTTTTCTCGTGCTATCTCCTCAATGCTATAGTAACCAAAGCTCAATTAGTGAGCAGAGGTCCCCATACAGGATTATCATAATAGCTAGCAATTATTGCAATCGAGCTGACCATTGGTCAAAATATGTGAACACAACAGCGCATGATAAGATCAATAAAAGATATCCAACAAAGCGGATCAACCACTGCATTCAATAAATCACATCAGAATGATCAAGCTGAATTTACTTTACGTCATTATCATCAACATCAAAGTTCACATGTAGAAGCCAATAACAAATGCAAAAAGTACCAAACTGTCAAGCAAAACTGCCACTTCAAGAATCTCACAAGTGAATTTTATCACCTCAGATCCAATATCAATGATTACCCCACTTTCAAGCTCCCTACATATTCTCATTTCTTGCCTTGATGACCATTCTCGCCTCCGCCTTCGTCAGACTCTTCTTCTTCGTCGGACTCATCATCGTCCTCGTCGTCATCCATATCTTCGTCTTCATACTGAAAATGAGAGCATATCAGTACCCTCAGATATTCAGACTGAATCAGGACTTACGTCTTCATCCGGATCCATAGCTTCACCCGTGTAATAAAGCACCGCACGAGGTATAACGCGATCACGTAACAATTGACCGATCTCGTAATCCGTGTTCAACGCCAAGGCCACATCTTCGTCCTGCAAATAAATATGGTTTTGTATTTGGTGATCAAGCTTGCTTGACTATTTGCTGCATGAAAGAAAATAATGCTTACCACTTCTTTTACGTCGTCTGGAATCACTGGCGGATCGAAGAAATTGAAGAACGATTCCGCTTTGACTTCTTTGGCCACGATACGCGTGCCTCCTTTCTGCTTATGTTTCTGTTTCTTCTTCACCACTTGGACCGTCACGTTCTTGCCCGCTTTCCAATCGATTTTGCAACTGAAAAACAGAGGCACAGATGTAAACTAGAGAACATCAATTACAAACAGATTAACTTACCCTTTGCATGCCACGATTTCGGGACCTTCGAACGCGAATGGATCATCGGCCTCCGGTTGACATTTCATGATGTATTCTTTCGTCAAGACGGTATTGGTGAAGAATTCGTTGGGCGAGAAATGGAAGTACAGAGTGAACATCTGAAACCAAAGAGATGTCAGTAGATCTCGCATGGCAAATAATAAGAAATGCTTACCATTGGATCCTTGGAGGCCTTCACTTCCACGTCCGTCAAATGCTTCAAAACCGGTTCATCGTGGAACTGAAAAAACAGACATGATTAGATGACCGCAAAACTGCATGTCAGCATAGAACTCTGAGAAGAATCAAAGCTTACCTGAATCAATCCGCCCATAATGCTATCGTTTCTGAACACCGTTATCCAAAATTCGTCCAAACCTTTCGCACCGGCGTTTCTCTCGGCTTCCGGGAGATCCTTTTTGATAGCGGCTTGTTTTTCCAGTTCGTCCTGAAACGAAGGAGACGGTTGGAATCATTAATATAATAAGAAAGTAATACTTACAGCTAGACAGTCGTCGTCGAAAGGCACCGATACATCGCATTCCTCGTCGTTTGGTTCGTGAAAACCAGTGACAATCTTCTTACGCTAAAAATCGAAGCGTCATAAGAGATAATCAAAATTATCATCCTCGCTTACCTTCTCGTTCAAAGGCACTAATTTCTCGGCATAGTCGCATTCGAGCTCGTGGATTTTGCGATAGAAATCCGTCTCGAAATTCAAGGCTTCCATTTGTAATTTTCGCAACGCATTGACGCGACGAAGAATCTCCGTTGGAATACTGAAAGGAGATTCGTCATTAATTCAGCAATTTATGATCACTGCTGGTCTTACCTAGCGGATGTATGCATTTCTTCGTCACCACCACTGCCGCTTTCCTTCGGCGATTTTTGATTCGGTTTGCCACCAGCTAAAAAACAAGCATCATCAGCCGATTTCAGCTGACATTTTTCTGATTATTGTAATGCATGCACTGATCCATATTCTACGAAATCTCTGCCTTCATGATGCCAGAGAATGAGTATCATCACAACTCTGATTATGAAAATTATTCTGCATAATCCCAATTTGGAAATGACACTGCATTTTTCCTGCTTCATGCAAATCCAAAAAAGCAAACTTACATTTCGGAGATTTTCCCTTCTTCTCCGGCGTACTGATATCGGATGTTTCCATATTTTCAACCAAACCGGATGAATCTGATCTGAAAACGACGCCAATTTTTAGAATTTAGAATTTTATGCAATAATTTCATGGACTACTTACGGATTGGACATTTTGAGTAACGATTCAATTATAAAGCTTCGTAGAAAGTGGCAAGTGAATAAATGAATAATAACTACAGACGATGATGAGTCAAATTCGTTCTTTGAAAACTGATTAGAGAAATCGACGAGACAGTTTGTGAAAATGCTGTCTGGAATTTGCAAAATTCCACGTGCAACTTCCCATCCCACCCTCAATTTGAGTAATCTTAGGTTTCGCTCGATATTATTTGGAGTTTTGTTTCGCCCAGAACGTGTACAAAAGGCCAAAATTTCAAATTCGCGCCAAAAGCTTCGGCTTGAATCCTGCTTTTACCGAGCTGCTTATACCAATTCGTTTAGATTTTTCTTTGGATGTTGCGGTCCGGAAGTGAAAAACGTAAAATTTTCGTATATTGTTTATTTGAAAACTTCAGTTGGAATGGTAGTATATCCATCGTGAGGCTGATTTTCTCATATATTCCGGATATTATTCGATGAATTGGACAAGATTAGCTGTTTGTGTTATGTCCGAAGCGTCAGAATGAAGGGCAGGACCGGTCACTTGAGCTTATTTGCAGTAGTTTAGGCGGTAATCGATAATTGTAGGAAATGTGTTTATTGAGTTGAGGTGTGACCGGAAGTCCAGGGCTTCCACTGACGCAGAGGACCGATTAGCAGCTCGATTCATCGTCAAACCGGCCTTATTGTTATTAGTTGAATTTATTCAATTTGAATTTTCTCCATACCCTGTGGTGGGGTAAATTCGTCGATCATTAGTCAGGAAGTCCTCCGCTTATGAGGTGAAAAACGTGGTATTATTTATTGATCAAGTAATTGGAGATTGGTATATGATCCGAAATGGTAAGCAAATTCTGTGATTTGGAATTTTATTCTAGCCTTATCTAGTTCCTATTTTAGACAAGGCGGACCGAAATCAGCATATCCAGAACGACGAGAATGCGGCCAAGCAAGCCTATGCTGCCAAGTGAAGAAATCAGAATGCAACCGTATCGATCAAAGAAGGAGAAAACAGGTAAGATGAGAATTTTAGTATTCATATTTGGCATCCTTATTTTTCAGGGCATCACGAAAATTATGCAATATGTGGAGAATGACTACAAATACGACATCTCAAATTCAAGCCTCGGTTCTGGCTTATCGGCGGCAGGTTGGATGCGAACTACAATCACGCTGGTGAGTAATTGCTAAGAATTTTGCTTCTTTCTTTCTCTTCTATATACTCGCAATGCATCATAATGAAGCAAGGGTTTCTGTGGCTTACATTTTTTAACTGGCATTATACTGCCTAAAATTGCGCAATTTTACTGGTTTTTATATGCATATCTCCTTTTTTAGATGTTCAAATACGTCGATTAGAGAACCATCGCGAATCCTTGGGACAATTCGGCCAAACGCGATCGAAGCCATCGGAATCAGCAGCCATGAATCCAACGTAGGAGAAATTCAGCTGTGGACTGGAACCCTACCGATGCTGTAAGTATGCTGTGGATTACTTTGGAGAATATCGGCTTTTTTGCCAATGCTCTGGCAAAGAATACAGTACGCTGTTTTTCAGATCTGAACCCGAAACAAGGAGCCAAAAGGTCACGATCAATGGGACCAGTATCATCCATCATTGGTCCTGAGAATGCGGGTCGCGTCAAAATAAAAAGTAAGCTACTTTCTTTTCTTTCATGACTCCTTTCAAATGCAATCCTTATTTCAGGAGTCAAATTACTAATCAGCAACGTCCGGTCGATTAAACAAATGTGTATGGGGCGATGGTGATTGTAATCGTCGATTTTCAATTATGCGATCGATGAAGCCAGTATCAAGCCATCATTTTGAGCCCCCCCCTTAATGCCGAATCAAATTCGTCCATCAGCGAGTGGTTGTTCCGTCGTGGTCATGCCTTGTGTTGAACAGGGGGAGGTTGGCCGCTGGCTACTGGGGTGGGTGACGGAGATGAGGCATCAGCTCCCTTCAAATTTTGATGTTTGGACTGTGGATGATACTGGTTCCATCCGAGATGTCTACAAGATCCGACATTTTGGTGAGTACAATAATCCTGATTCAGTTCTCGTACATCAATCAGCACCATCAACGATGAATATGGGAAGCATGAATGTATTGATCAATTCGTTTGATGTGATCGGAGATTGCTAATGGATTATGGGATTTTCGGTTTGCTGATCATTTCTTGTATGCTCTTTATATTGCGCAACCGTCAGTATTGTTGCCCATAAAGGGCATCTGGTATGCTAATCTTTTATTTCAGGATTGGTTCGAATCAGTTGGACGATGCATACTGTATGGATCATCTCGTCGAGCAATAAAAATTCCGCGTTGTGGGATAGGCGTCAACCATTCGACGACCACTTATAGCAATTCGACGTGGATCCACTAATTCTGAGGTGTGCGCGCAATGCGGAGTAAAGTTCGGCCGGAAACATCAAAGCGAGGAGGAGGGAGAATCGATATCGAAGAAGTTTTCGTTGGTGCTTTTGGAACGGAAGCTTTCTCCTCTTTGTTCGGTTTATGAACGTACCTCCCCCCATTCGCCTATCAGTTTGCGTTAGATAACGCTAATCCTTCATATATTTGCATAATTCGCTCAAAAACATCAGTATTTCATTTCATCCTCCTTCATATTATTCCATATATTGGCACATTCTTGGTAAATTTTGTAAATGCGGAATTCGCATTGCACGGATAATTCTGGTTTTTTCAGGTTATCCAATTTCGCTCAAATTAGTAATATTAGAATATTCACAAAATAATAATGGCGGCACATCAAGAAGAAGCGCAATTACGTGCATGCGAGGAATATTGCCAACGTCACAATATTCAACAACTAGTCAAAGAAGCCATTGTTCAATTATGCATTCATCAACCAGCGAATCCGGTCAATTTTCTGAAAGAACATTTTCAACGATTGGAAAAAGGTGGCGGAAATAAACCGGGCGGTCACAAGGTAAGCATTTTTCGTGAATTAATTGCGTTTTGGTGAGATTAGGAGGATTGCCGCCCGATTAGTTAGGGATCTTGCGGTTTTGCATTTCCCTGTCCTCGTTCAGCTGATCGTTGAGGAGCACTTATTTTGATTATTCTTATCATCTTCCAACTACTGTAGAAGTGGTTCTCAGTAGTTACCACGTCGTTAGTGTTTTCTTGCGATGCCCCCATTTCTGCCTTTGTTATCGACGAACCGGTCGAATAGCTTCACTCGGCTGTCACGTAGCAACGACAGCGGAATCTATCGATCATGGCGATTTTGCTAGACTTTCTGGTTATTCGCTGTCTTCATTGTGGAAGACAGGCCAGATCTTCCTTTGATATTCAAGTTTTTTGGCTGGATCTTTATTCCGATATCCTCCTCTAGATTAGGATTATGGGAATTTGCACGAGCCGTTCGAATGCTCATGGGGCTTCCAAATTGACCCGAGAGCCGAAAGCGTCGATTCGGCCTTTGAACAAGGTAGCTTGAGGTTTTTGCGGCTTTTTATCATGACGCTTTGATGCGTCATGCTCTGGTGGATACTATTTTAAAGTTGCGTCTGGCACAGAAGTGCATTTCTACATTGAATGTTAGTTGGATTAGTTTTCGCTTTCACTGACCCTTGTGAAGTTGCAATGAACTCGACTCGGTTGGTCGATATTCTCCCATCGTTTTTCTCGATTTCGTACCGCCGAATGCTTGCAAGGCGATGCGTTGTAGTAGCACTCATCTGCAATTACTCGTCAGTCGGATGGAAAGCATAGGATCGGCTTGCATGTGGTGTTCGTGCTTTGTGTGTGTACATTTGCTGGAAGGAGAAATGGAAATGAGGGTGTCGAGTGTCGTCACCAACCATTGCTAGCATCCGTTGCCCTGTGTGTGACGAAACGAAGGCAGAAGGGGGGAGACATTTCTAAACGTCTGCCGTCCATTTTGTTAGTGCCAGTCGACATACGTGGCTTCAGGCTGTCAATGGCATTTTAGCTGGCCCAGCTCGGCTCGGCTCTCTCCTGTTTCTCATTGGGGCTGGCTGGCTGGCTCCTTTTCGCTTGGACTATCGGCGGCGGAATGGAACATAGTCGAGGAAGGAAAGCCAATGCGAAGTGGCAGGGAATGAAGAAAAAGTAGCAAAAGCGATTTTGAGTATACGGCCCACGTTTATTCGGCCGTGGCTTTTAAAAGCCTCGATATAGGAGGGGAAATGGACATTTATTTTTTTCATGCAGCAGGGGTTTTTCGTTGACTGACCATGGTAAAATTCGGCAGCTGCTACAGCCCTTTTTCTAAACGCAGTCATTTGACTGTGCTTTATGAAAGCCTTGGACGATTTTGAGCACGTTCGTGTCGTCCTGCTGCCTGGCTAGCTTAAAAACGATGTAAATAAACCGAACAACCGTCGTCGTTGGAGGAAGTAATCGCTTGCGTGTACAAGCAGCCGACCGCGTTTACTGGCGAAGGGGGAAAAGAAAAGTTGGCCAATAGGCTTTCGTTTGTTGGCTTGTGTATTTTCCTCTTCCATCTTATCAGCAGCCGTTTGAGCAAACTGTCGTCGTTGTATGCTGTTACTCGCTTGCTTGAGTGAAACGACCAACGTGTACGCTCGCACCTGTGACTGGGTAACAGAACGGACTGGGTCGCCGCGGTCGTTGTCTAGTTGGCCTAGCCTCATTCGATATTTTCTCAAACTACGTTATTGAGCTTACATCGGGATTCCTCTTCGCCCCGCCATACGTCATTTGAAAGGGGGAACTATGGCCGATCAGGAAATGATGGAGTGTCCGTCTTTGGAGTATTCATCAAAAGCTGGGAAGAAGCTTGATTTGTACTACTGCCTGCCTGACGACGTTCAGGCTATGAGCTTAGACGAGGTGCCATATGAGTGTTATCGATTTTTGGTCCCCAATCTATAATTCTCTAAGTTTTATTTAAGCCAGGCCTATTCTGAATGGCTTATGCATTTTTGACTTTGCTGTCAGTTTATGCACGAATGCATTTGGTTCTCATTTGAATTTAACTAAATACATTTAGTATTTTAGGCTGCCCAACCGCCAACAGTGATCACTCCTGAAGAGGAAGATGTCGTGGAGGATGAACCAGTGGTCCGTCGACCGCCAAGGCGTGGTGCCGTCTCGGCCGAAGTTTACACGGACGAGGACATCAGTAATTATGTGAAAAAGGTGAGCCTGGTACAGTTGTGCTTCATCTTTACAAGATTGGGTCCTTGGGCCGGAAATGCACATCCATAATTATAATCATAGCCAGCCAGCGCAATAATAATTGCATCCATGTTTTTAGGTCGTTCCAAAAGACGAAGACACACGACAGGCGTTGAACAGAACCATGGGTCGCAACGTTCTATTTGCTCATTTGGACGAGAATGAAAAGAAGTAAATGCTGTTTGCTTAGGTTTTTATCAGAGCAGGAATAATTGGATGTTCTTACTTCAGGGACATCTTCGACGCTATGGAACCAGTGGAGAAGAAGGTCGGCGATATAATCATTCAACAAGGCGACGACGGCGATAATTTCTACGTCATTGAAACCGGCGACGTGGAATTTTACGTCAACGGCGAGAAAGTCGCTCAGGTCAAAGATGGAGCCAGTTTTGGTGAATTGGCATTGATTTATGGAACGCCACGTGCTGCGACGGCCAAAGTAAATTCCTGGTTTTTATAGGCCATTCAGTTTTAGTACAGAACTATTTATTTTTTAGGCGTTAACCGACTGCAAGCTGTGGGCGTTGGATCGTGATACTTATCGCCGAATTTTGATGGGCAGCACCATGCGCAAGAGGAAATTATACGACGAACTACTCAGCAAAGTCAAAATATTGGGTACGTCTGATTTTGCGGTATTTTGGATATTGCAGCAATTAATGCGAGGCTTTTTTGCAGAGGATTTGGACAAATGGGAACGCATGACCGTGGCCGACGCGTTGGAGCCAGTTAATTTCCCATCAGGCACCGTCATAATCGAACAGGGTGATCCAGGCGATGATTTCTACATTATCGTGGAGGTAAATTTAGATTTTATTATCAGATCCCTCATGAATTAACGATGTCTGCTTTTTAGGGCGAGGCCGATGTTTACCAAAGGCGTACGGATGACAGCGAACCGGATCAGGTTGGACATTTGGGTCCATCGGATTATTTCGGTAAGCATTTATGCTGTCTTTATTTTATAATGAGTTCGCAATTCGCATGTCTTTTCAGGAGAAATTGCACTACTACTGAACCGCCCTCGCGCGGCTACCGTGGTGGCCAAGACGGATTTGAAAGCGGTGAAATTGGATCGTGGTCGATTTGAACGCGTCATGGGTCCGGTCGGCGATATTCTGAAACGAAACATCGCCAATTACAACAGCTACGTTCAATTGTTGACGTAAATCGACGGACAACAATGCTGACACGCATCGATATATATTCGCATTTCTACATAAAGAGAAAAAGGTGGGTCTGAATTACTTTGCAGGCTGAATTTTGATAGCAGCCCTCGACTCATTCTTTTTTTTATTCGGGAGATTTGTTGAGATATATTATGTTAGGGTTTATTTATATTGTAGCCAAAGCTAAGCATTGCATACTTTTTTGGTTCAATGAATTTTTTTAGAATAGGTGAGGATTTCTATGGTAGGCTAAGATTGAGGATATATATTTTAATTGGTGTCTGGTGGTTTTTTTATCTTACGAAGTCAAATTTGGCTTTGGGCTCGCAATTATTTCTTGTCAGGTTCCATGATGGAGTTTTTGCATTTTCTAAATTTTCATATTTGAAATCGTGCTTACGTGGCTTTTAGCATATTTACGGTTATTTGAACGTACAATAATAATGTTCCGATTTATATGTCTAGTAGAAATCAGTAAAGATCAATGTATCGATTACGATTCGTGATTGATCATGAATGTACAGAAATTGCATTATCAGAATTGCGCAATCACGTGACTAGTTATGGACGATATGTGAAAATTGAACAAACGCATCTAAAGTTCAGATTTTATACGATCTTCCTCGATGATCACATTCTTCTTCGAATCGTATTTCGTCTTCAATCGATCATACGCCAATAAGGCCACATTCCGGGCACCGATCACGCTCATCTCCATGGCACTGGCCGCCCATTCGATCAAATTCACATGATACAATCCGTCGGATATTTCGAATTTAGCATCAAGGATTCGTCGATGAACATTCTCCACGTCTCCGGCGTATTGAGGATACGCGAACCATTCGACGGTTCGACGATCGATCACTTTCTCGAATAATCGATTCAATTGATCATCGGTCAACGTTCGTTTACTGAATATTTTCCATACTCGATCCCCGTCGGACGGTTTCGAATCTTGGGCATCGATCGGCGTCAACGCGCCCACGCTATTGAACCATAGGTCGTCGTTCGAGCAGACCAGAATCTCGGTCGGGCATCGATCGAATATCGATTTCTTACACGCACCGAACGCGTCTCGATTTAATGTGCCGTGGACGAATGTAACCATCAATCGATGATACGGTCCGTATTGGATCTCGGGCACGTCGAAACCGTCGAATTCTAATCGAGTCACGTTCTCGATCAACGGTACGGCCAATACGATCGCGTCGTAATCGCTATGTACACGATTTTCGATCGAGCAATCGATGGAGAATAATCCGTGATCCGATTTCGAGATCTTTCCCACGTCGCATCGATGTAATATCGCATTGGAATGATTGAATAACGATCGAGCCACTTGGTGGTTGCCGTTTTGAACCGACCACAAGCCTTTCTGGGCACCAGCCAAGGCGACGGTACCTGAAATGAGAATACCATTAATTTGCGATATTCCGCAAACGCTATTGCGAAATTTGCAATTATGATATGCGATGCAAAAGAATGCATTTATCAAATGCAATGCACGATAGCCAATATTGCGCAATTTCTGAACGCACTGTTCCGAAGCCATGCGTTCCATGTCAAAATCTCCGCAATTCAACTTACCAACGAAAGCAGTAACGTTCAAATTCTGCCCATAATTCACCCGAACAGCCGCGTCGGCCAATTCGTTCATGAATCGCGACGAAAATCCGCGTTCGTTCAAATATTGGTCCAATTTCTTGGCCGTATTCGCCGTAAAACTATCGTCCATCGATTTCAGCAATTGTTCCACGTTACGAAACGCGCGCCCGTTCTTTTGATGATCGTAAATCCGATCGAATTTGCTCAACATTGATTCCAACGTTCGATCGAGTCGAAATACGTCCCAGCCGTAACGCCATAATAATTTCAATATGGTGACGATCGTCCACGAGGATTCGGTGAACAAATATTCGCGACCGTCGTAAATGGCCATCAAATCGGTATCGGAACCACCACCGTAATCGCGTTTTTTGAGATCTGAAATGGAGGATTGATCTTGTGTGATTGAACATACAAGATCCAGGACCAGAGGGATGAACACTGGCCACGGCCGATCAGATGGCATTGCGCAATCAGCATCCGAGCAATAGTCAAAGTAAAACTCACCAAAATCCTTGACGAAATCGGCCATGTATCGATTCCGTTTATGAATAATACTCCCACCAGCTTCGTATTGATGACCACCGAAATCGATGGTAGCCAATCGACCGCCCAATATCGGCTGCCGTTCGAACAAATCGATCTGAGCATCCGGACCGAATAATTCGCGTAGGAAATACGCGCACGACGTACCGCCGATACCGCCGCCGATGATCGCTGAAATGCGGGAGGTGATCAGTACTGATCAGCATTGATCGATCAGCGAATGAATGAGACTGATCAGGCCAGATCCGATAGATCTCATCGGATCACCACGGATCAGATGAGGCCCAGACGCCTCTGATCATCAAATTGCGCAATTTCAAGTACGCTTACCAATCTTTGGACGTCCAATCGACGAATCACCAGCCGATACGGCATAAAATCTGATCGCGGCTGCCACCAACACAACGCCGGTTCCAATTTTGACCCGCATTTCGAAACCTGAAATTTATCACGATTATAATTCAAATTCGCAAATCATTTCAAAAGTATCAGATGCTTTACACCATTGATCAGATACCCAAATCGAATTTTCAGCGTCAATTTATTGATATGATAATCCCAGCATCCAAAAATAACATGGCATAATAATGATCAAACAATCCTAATCCATTGAATCCTATCGTTGTGATTATGACATGAATCTAATGGCAAATCTAAGTTACCAAAAAAACGGGCTCAATATCAACATAAATTTTAAAAAAGCCACGTTCATATCACAAAAATCCTACTTCCTAATATCTTACCCCCAACAATCCATAACCCCTCAATATACGAATAACTCCGGAAATTGGAGTTCGAAAATATTCTTAGGCTTTCGTCGAATACTGGGACTCTCGCCGGCTCTCAATAATTCCTCTTTCTCTTTCACACGTTGCATGACCCTCGATACGCTGGCACCGATATCGGACGCGTTCTCGCGCAACTCTTGAGCCAATTGCTCGAACGGCGTGGTACGAAATTTCTCGGCCGTTTGCCTGGCTTGCTCGTCTTCGATCTTCTCCCAATAATCGATGGGTTGATTGACAACCTGAAATGAGAATATCGTGTAAATTATGACGCATTTGCCTTCTGGACAAGTTGGCAATGCTTCACGAAGCGAGGCTTCCGTCCTATGCATGCGTGGCAAGGCAATATTGCGCAATCTACCCTGCATTGCTTCGGCAGCAAGATTGCGCAATATTGTTTGTTTGTTTGATCTACATCTGATCCAAACTCCTGACGGAGCGCTCGAGGGAACAGCGACACCAAATACGCACAAACTTTTGTACCGGCAGGGAGAATCGAACCCTGAGTCTGATGAGCAGAAAGCAAGAATGCTAACCACTACACCAGAAGACCCTATGCATTCCTCAATATGCAAATTCAAAAGAAACCCACTCACCTGTTTCAATGTTTCCACGGTCAACGGTATTATTGGTTTCCCGTCGATTCCAATACCCAATCCATAAGCGGCGAACAACGTATTCCTCCTGGACATCCGTCGACTGGCCGAACTATCCGATTCGATACTGGGAATATCCACGGAAATACTTCCCGCATCCACCGCCGTTTTCCCACCAGCTCCGACCAAATGTTCATTCGTTGGTCGTGGTACGAACGGCAGGTTCAATAATCGTGTGACGTCGTAATTCCTCGTCGTCAACGCTTCGGCCATCACTTGTTTATCGAATAATATCGATTCCTCGTCCAATAGTCCGAAATCCGCCGCGTCACTCGAATCCGCTCCGGCGGAACCTGGAGTTCGATCGATAGTCGGTATGGAGCTGGTCGCGTTTCCATCCCATTTCTCGTCCGCCGATTGTTGGGCGTAGATCAAATTCAATCCCGGATGTACGCTGGGCGCCGCTCGATTCTTCATGACTTGTTGCACGTGTTGACACAAAGCCGGCATGGCCATCAATTGAGCGGCCACGTTCATATATTCGGCCACCAAATTATGCAAGGCCACTCGATGCGAGACGCTCGAATTGGACGCGTACGAAGAATCGGTCGATTTCGGATCGGCCGCCGCCGATTGTAACGCCAACGAGAGCCGGAATAAATCCACGATCACGTCTTCCGATCCAACTTCCACGCACAGCAGAGCCATAGTGCATAGAATGGCGGCGAAATTCTCCTCCGTATTCGACGAGGCCAATGCGCTTTTGTACAAGGTGGATAATATGGGATAACCGTTCTTCTTCATGACGATAGCGTCCGTACGACTGCATTTCTCCACGTTCAATCGTAGTTCGGATACGTCGTGAACGAAATCCAAATTTTGCAACGCGCCCAGATTTCCGTGTCGATCCAATAAGGTGTGGAGAATTTGCTGCGCCAATAGTCTCACGCCGGCGTCGTCCAATAAAGCCAATTGAAGCAATGGTTCGAGGAATGTATTTGTAAATACGACGCTCAAATTGTTCGTCTTATATTTGGTGGCCACTTTCAATAACGTACGCATCAGGACGTGTTGAAGGAAGGTGTCCGAACGGCGATCACTGGTCATCAATGGTACTTTGCCTGAAACAAAACCAAATATTAACATTTCAAAAATGGAAAAAATTCCATTCGCTTACCAATGATGAACATCATGATTTCCACTTTCACGTAATCCGGTACGTTGTTGGCGAAATCTCCCATGGTATTGATCAATGTTTCTTGATACGAACGTTCTCCTTCGTCGTCGATTTTAGACGATACCGCTCCGTCCACCGCTTCTCGACTACTGTATTGCAATTCCACCGATTGACGCAAATGTCTCAAGACGCTGTTGAAAATATCGTAAACGCTGGGACCGATACTGGCCGTGACGGCGATGACGGCGATTCTCGACAATACGGTAGCGATTCCCACGCGCACCGGTGCCGCGTCGTTGCTGTGTATGTCCAAATGTCCGATCAACGCTTGCATAACCACGTGACTGTACTGGGCTTGGATACTGTACATGATGGCTTCGAAGCATCGAACCGCGAACGACGTCCTCGGCGCGCGCCATAAATCGTGGCCGTCGAAATGACGCAGTACGGGTTGGAGTACGCATTTCATATTTCCGAACGACGCTTTGCCGACCAATTCTCGCATACAGACGTCGGCCAATTGTCGCGGTTGTTCCTCGTCGGAATGTTGTTGAACCGTTCCGCTGCTGGTGGACGTTTTCGTTGGATGACCAGAAATCGCAGTCGCATCCGTTTCATCTCCTCCTCCGTCCGGACTCGGGTCGTGCATATTGTACAGAAGCGATGGTACGATTTTCTCCATATGTTGACGTTCCCAAATGTTGGCTTGTAATTCATCGCTGACCGTTTTCCTGACCACACCGCGAAGACCTGAAAATAGATACATTTAGTCCTTGATCCATCAATTGATCAGTCGCTTACCTTTGATTCCGCCCAATCTCAATTGTCGCCTCATATTCGGATCCGGATTAGCGCTGTGACACATGGCGCTGAATTTGGATATGAAGAAATCGTATCGTCGATGATAACTGGGCATATCTTCTTCGATATTGGTGAATTTGACGAAACTATCCGTGGCCAATACTTCCAATTCGGCTTGTTGAGTTTCCAATAGTTTCTGGACCATTTTCAAGAAACTTTCCACGAACGAACTGAGACTGGGCGATCCGTGACAAGCGGCCAACAGTTGATCCATGGCTTCCACGCTGATCTTGACGAATCCCGTACGTTGCCTGTATATGTCTCGACCCAATCGATAGGCCAAATATTCGCCGATTCGATCCAATTTCTCCGGATGCGAAATAGCGTAGAAGGTCAGTTTTTGCATATTCGCTTTGACCAAACCTTGCTCCGGTACGGACGGGTAAATACTGTCCACCAAACGTCGATACCGAGGTTGACAGGCCGAACAGCAAGCGCACGAAGACCACCACGAAGACATGATTCCTAAAAATGAAATACTAATTAGCATATTTACACCTAATCCAATTATCCAAAATATCTCAGAGGCCAAGCTCATGATTTCATCAGCCCCCGCATACGGAGAAAGTGTATAAATTTATTCATGATCAAATCATCGGTGCATATACAACATTGCAATTGTGAAAACGTAAATGAAAATATCACAAATATCAATGCACTTCCTGATAAAAAAATATATTTAAGACTAGGGGTGAGTACATAACCTAATCCTAATCTAACTTTGCCAATAAATTCGAGAACATGATTGCAAAAAGAATTTGCACATTCATGGCAACCATCCTGCAGTACTCAAGCTTCCAAAAAAATCGCAGCCATTATTCTCATAAATCAGAACCACAAAAAGCAAGTAGCAGCGGATGAGCGAATTTTAGGCTCATGGGACGGATAATCAGAGCAAAAAAAAGTACAAAATTTATCCTGTTCCTATGTCTACAGTAAAGGTCGTAAAAGTGGGCCAAAAAAATTCAAAAAAGTCAAACAGATTGCCACTCAAGAGCTCGAACTCGCACAAAAAAAGGATCTACTCAGGGTATAGAAGGAAGTGGGAGACCAGAAACAGACATACTACTGACTGAGGGAATATTCAGAAGAAGATGATGAGTATAAAATATAAATAATATTCGCTACCAGAGCGCTTACCTACGCAGAAATTCTCAAATAGCTCCCTTCGCCAAAAATATATTTCTCTCCCGTACCGGTTTCGGAATTGCCAAGTATCCGCCATTGAAATTTCTACAGAAACGGATTCGTCGAGGACGGTTGCCAAGAAGCTCCAGCCGACGGTTGCTGCTGTTGGACGTTGGTTTGACGCATTTCGTTCAATGTTGATGATGGTCGAGTTTGTTGAGCTGTGAACGGATTCACCGTCGTCGAACCACTGCCGCTGAAACCCGCACCACCGCCGGCGAATGGATTGCTGGAAGTGGCTGAAAACGCAACTGTTATGACCACCAGTTCAGCTAAAATATAACTCATTACCTCTAGGTGGCACTCCAAGAATTCCTGGCTTCGCGGGACCCATCAAATTGTCCAAATTGACTAAGGCCGAATTTTCGCCCAAGAAATGATCAGGCGTCTTCGTTGCTGCTGCACGTTTGCTTGCTGTAGCACTGGCGTTATCTTCAGGCAATGAGGATGACAGCGGATCCAAATTCCAAGGATCTGAAACATACAAGGATTGCAACAACAATCATCGTTGAATCATTTTCAATCTTACCTGCCGCAACTGCTGCATTGTAACTGGGTGGGCTCATACCGCCACCAGCCGAATATCTGTCAGCCAATAGGTCGTTATTGCCTAAAAACGGACGCTTTTAGCACAATATATTGAAGCGATAACAGCAAATTCTTACTGATGCGGCTAGGCTGCGTCGCAAGGCCACTTCCACCCCACGGGTCCATTGGCGGTGGCACGTTTCCTGGTCCCATCGATAACGGCGAATGATGTTGCGCCGCAATTGGCATTCCCCATGGATCCATTTGGGACGCAGTTGCACCTCTCGGAGTTGCGAATGGATCGTGTGTATTGCCAGTAAACGCCGGTTGCAACGATAGCAAATCGTCGATGGCACTCTGAAAAACGATTGGAGATTTTCTTCCACTCGCAGCGAAGTTTTAGTCTTACCCCTTTCGATTGACTCGCCGCTCTCGCTCCGCCAGAAGCCACGCGTGGTGATGCTGCCGAATCCAGACTATGACGCTTGTCGATCTGACGACTTTCCTGTATGGCCAATTGCAGACGGAGGTCGTCGTGTTTTCGAACTTCTTCCTCTTTTTGCGCTTCTTCTTTGCTTAAGGCCAAGGCGATTTGCAGTTGCAATTCTTCTTCACCCATCGAAGCTGGTCGGCATTCTTCCAATTCGGATCCTAAAAAGGAAACGTAATATTAGAATGGCAAAACTTTCAGCAGTTTTGCAGCAATGCAGGATGCATTGCAAATGTACATCAACCGGTGAAGAAGCTAATGCTCATTCTGCCACATTCTCAAATTCTGCAGTGCTGAACCCCATAAAGGGGTTCACAAGGACAATTGGCAAAACAGACGGTCCACAAACGGGAGCATTTTGCAGAACAAAAAGCAAATCCTCATACGGAGTGCGAAATTGGTGTCTTTTGCTGCTAGCATCAAGTTCTATTAAGAACTTACTACTAATATTCGGCACGGACACACCGCGCCTCATCCCTCCACCATCTGCTTTATGAGGAATAGGAAAAGAGAAGAAATGCAAGTCTGCTTCTGAGGGAATGCACGTGTTCGCTTCCAAAGCCATAAATATAGAAATAAAGAGACTCACTTCTGCGATGCCGCATGGAAACTCCTTCAGCGTTTGATGCGCCAGCGTCGTAATCGTCATCAGCGTAATATGTATCCGAACGACGAAATGAATGCGTCTGAAACAAAGGATACCTTGTTTAATCCGAAATCAGAACTCGGGAATTTCTCTGCTCACCGAACCATCCGATCCAATTCCCATTCCATTTTGAGCAAATCGTTTCCTGGCCATCAATGCACGTGCACGTTCATTCTTCAACCGTTCGTCGTCCTTGAGTAAATTGACTAATTGCTTGGCTTTCTCCCGTACGTTCATGCCTTGGTCCTTGTTCTCTTCCACGTGTTGGAAATCCTGAAATTTGACGGTTATTCCAGTGACCAATGCAAATTTGACCTGCATTTGCTAAATTCTGCATGAGATGTAATTAGAAAAAAAACAAGGACTTACCCTCAACGTTTGGATAGCGTAAATATTCTCTCGACATTGCTGCGCCACTCGTTCCGAGCCCACTTTGATAAGGTAATCCAGCAAGACCAAACTCTTGTAAACGTGACGCCAATTCTTTCCATGGTCGTTCAATCGTTTCCAAATCATTTGCATGATTTCGGCAAACGCCATCGTATTGTACGTCATATCGGCCACTTCCGACATTAGGCTGCTGGACGGTCCCCATGGATCATTGCTAGTGGCTTCTCGTACCTGAAACGAGAATATTGAATAAATATTCAAAATACCTCATGCATGGCAAGAAATTATGTGCAGATAAATCTCACCTTGACTTGGGCATCCGAATAATTGCAAGCCACATTTTTCACTTGCCGTCGTAATGATTTCGCGTTTCCGATCATTTCGTCCACAAATTTCCAATTTTCACTGAAATCGCGTTCAGTTAGGGAAATCTCGATTTCCAGACTAAATAATCAGCTGAAGTACCTCCAATATCCAATTCACCAATGAGTCTTATGAAATCCAAATAAGCTTTGCGTAATAAACCGGAGAAATTTCTCCGAGAATATTTTGCAAATAATATTTTACAGAAATAGAAATTATTTCTAGATTTTCCTTTTATGGTGCGCATGCGCACAAGTCCGTTTTGATATAAGCAGCATAAGAGATTGCAGCAAATGTTGCTATAAATACAACGTGGCTGTGGATTTTGGGATTTGCAAAATCCAATTCACAGAAAAAGGATTTGCTGGGATTTCGAGGATAAACGCGATTAGAACGTCAAAATGAATATCTTTCGATTAACGGGCGATTTAGCGCATTTGTTGGCCGTTATCATTTTATTGTTGAAAATATGGAAAACGAGATCTTGCGCTGGTAAGTATTAAAATTCAGAATTTTTATGCAGAATTTCTCTGTGATCCTGATATCACACCGATTCTATTTCAGGTATATCCGGCCGATCGCAAATTCTGTTCGCATTATGTTATACCACGCGATATTTGGATTTATTCACAAGTTTCGTCTCCGTTTATAATAGCGTTATGAAGGTAAGATTTCTTCGATCATTTTCTGTTTTTGATTATGACATTGTGCTCTAATCACCCTCTGATTTTCAGATTATATTTATCATCTCATCATACGCCACGTTATTCTTGATGTTCTACAAATTCCGAGCCACGTACGATCGAAATCACGATACCTTCCGCATTGAATTTCTCGTCGGCCCGTGCATTCTGTTGGCATTGATCATTAATCACGAATTCTCGTTAATCGAGGTAAGCCGTAGATTAATATTGGTTCTTCGCAAATCATCCCGATCGTATCCGTTTCAGATCCTGTGGACGTTCAGCATATATTTGGAATCGGTGGCGATTTTACCGCAATTATTCATGCTATCGAAAACTGGCGAAGCGGAAACCATCACCAGTCATTATTTATTCGCCTTGGGCAGCTATCGAGCCTTGTACATTATCAATTGGGTTTATCGTTATTACGTGGAGGAATTCTTCGATCCGATCGCCGTGGTGGCCGGTTGCGTGCAAACGATTTTATACGCCGATTTCTTCTATCTTTACGTTACGCGCGGTAAGAAGAAAATTTTGATCTTTTATTATCCCCTCGTCCAAGAACCGCATGTTCCTGAAGCGGAAATGATCAAAATGCTCTTCCATTTCAGTGCTGAGCGGCAAACGTATCCAACTTCCGGCCTGAGAATTCGTCGAAGCCAGTGGCAATATATTGATGGTACGATGATCAGATTTGATGAAAACAGTACGTTTCTGTTCGGCCCCCCTCATAATTATTGTTTGCAATGACTTTGCATTGCTTATGGAATTGATTATATGCATTATTACATGTTCGCATATTCATGATTTAACTACAGAACATCAGAAATATTGTACGTGCAATACATATAATCATGAGGATAATATTATACTGATAATCAAGCTCTGATCCCCAATGGCTACCCTGCGCCCACAGAAATTTGCATAAACATCGAAAGAAGCTTGGATGAATATAAGAAATCACCAATATTAACATAAAACGATGACATCGATCTGGGGCTGCGTATGAACGAAATCAACCGGGGCGGACAGAATTGAAAGCGCAGACGTGTGCGAATTGGAAATTGCATCCATAAAACGGTGTCGAACGATCCATAAATTCAAATACGATCAGCAGCATCCTTCGATTTCTGTTGACCAGTCAACAGCGGTTGTGACGAATGAGCCGATGCGACGCTCGAGACGCTATTATTGGAATTGGGCGTATCCGTGCCGTTGGTACCGAGTCTCGGATTCACAACCGCCGTGGCGCTGTCCAAAACGTTGTCCATATTGTCGCCGGTTGGACTTTTCCGCGCATCTTGGCCATCTAATACCGCAACGTTGTAGTACGTTGACCCGGCACCATCGAACGTGATTTCTGAAACAAAAAAAATACGATATATGATTGGAGGCATCTTATCCATAATGCCTGGCTTACCACTCTCATCATCTGATGCATGTGGTCCTTCCAATTCCGGTTTAGTCACCACTTCGCCGCATGAGACCGAATGTGCTTCCACGTAATCGTCGTCGCTATTAGCATCATTGCCATCCATTTGCTGCAATAAAGAATTGCAGTTACTAACTCATTGCCCATTTCATGGTTTGAAGCTTACCCCGGGTAGCAAATCCTCGCATAACGGATGTTGAATGGAAGTTCTCGTTTTCGGTCTTGGCGATACTTTGAACGATGATAAAGAATTGTTCTCAGTCGTGCCGAGTGGTTGTTGAAAGACAGGCGGGTCCTCGTCTTCTTCGGGGCTCAACTCGGGTGCTGCCGGTTGAACCAACGCTTGAGGAGTCAGCACTTCTTGAATGGCAGCTGCGGCACGCCTGCAAAAGGGTTCATCAGCGCCAGTAAATTCAGAGATAAACCATCACTTACACTTTTTTGTTCTTGGTGCGTTTCTGTTGTCCATTCGTACCGCTTCGAACACTGGCCGGTTGTCCGGTGGTGGCAGACGATGTAGCCGCCATTTGTGCTGCTGGTGGTATTGGGTTGATTGGTAGCATGACCGTGACCGCTTCCATAGGTCCGTTTAACGCTTCGATTAATGGCACGGTCTCGTAACGATTCAAGAATGCTACGGCACTCGATTCCATTGCAGCCTGAAGAAAAAATGCATGAATTCTTTAAATTGCATACAGCGGAATCCATACCTGATCACCATTATGGCCACCAACAATCGGTCCAACTGGTCCGAAACCGCAACGAATTCGACGTAACGTCTTGATTTGAAGCAATGCTCGAAACGGAGCGCGACATATTGGACAACAACTAGCCTGAAATGATGGACATCAATAGGTTTTTGAGAAGGCTAATTTATGAAACTGCTCACCTTGTATCTCAATGTTTCTGCACATCCACTGCACAGGCACAAATGTCGGCATGGCAGTATGAGCGTATCTCGCAATTCGGACATGCAAACGACGCATTCGGTTCCGCTTTCCTCGCTCGACGTTTCGCAAGTTGATTCCTGAAAGGCATGGATACATTTCAGTAACATGGAAATGTATCAAGAACAAATCATAGAATAATTCGATTACCTGTCTCTGCTCTCCGGTTCCAGCATTTGATGAGACTTGTCCACCACCAGTGCTGATCGTTGCATGCTTATTCTCGATCCCGTAAATTTCTTGCAGAAGATAGCAACCGCCATCCACGTAAATCTTCTGTTTCAAAGGCTTCAATATGAATCCATGGCCTTCGGCTGATTTCTCCACCACTGCTAACGTTGAGTGCGATTGCGGGCCGGCTGAAAATGAGAATCTTCACTATGGATTCACTGAGAAACCAGGCGTACTTACATCCATTATCCTGCGATTCAGAAACGCAATGAATAACGATCGGAATGACTTCGGTTTCGGTGTTGTACATCAGCTGCAAGATGAAGCATTAGTTCAGAATATCAATATATGACAGAAAATATTCTTACCTCATCCGTTCGATACACGCATGGATCGAATATGTGTTCTGGATGGCTGAAATAAGAACGATTTTTTTATCATAGCCGCAACTATGCTTCAACAAAAGCTATCGTAATACATACCTGAACACTTGGTTGGCACCGATTTCATACTGATAAGTGGGTGACGTCAATTCAGGGCGTTTTGAGGAGTAGCTAAAAAAAGACGGCTTGTTTATTCATTAGAATACGGACTATCATTTCATGATTTCATCATGGACTCTGCTTAACCCATGATCCACAGATCATCATGGACTTAGCCGAATTCCAAAGCACTTACCGAAGACCATCCGGACCAATTTCTTCCGTGGCGAAGAAATAAATGGTAATCGAACAAGGCGCATCGCAATCGAAGATGAATTCGATACTGTATTGTGATTCGTCGAAATTCGTTAAATCCACTTGAACCGAATGCGGTCGTGCCGAATTCTCGCCAACATTATTATTGCTGGGATTGAGGAGCTTGTCTTCACGCGATTTTTGCATACGTTTCTGATCCGATGATGTTCTGAAAATAGAGGCACCTTGCAATATGAGCAAATATATTGAAAAATCCGAACTCACTTGACGAATTTCAATGAATCGCGTCTGATGGCGGTTAAACATTGCAACGTTCTCGTCGGTTCCGAACTCGGCGGTTGAACGTATGGGAACTGAAAAATCAGTTTGGAATTTCAGAAATTAGACGAAATGTCAGTTCTTACCGTCACTGGTTTGGGTCCCAAAAAATTCAAATCGCTGTTATCACCGAATAAATACATTTCCGGTTGAGTTGATTCGAAACGTTCACCGCCCATCATGAAATGCGTGCCGAAATATGGACCTGAAAAAATCCCTGTACTGTAAAATTTCGATAAAAACCGCTGTGCATAATGAATTGCACGGGATCCACTGGATTTCGAAAAGTAATCGATTAGATCAGGGGATTTTACCTGATTTAGGTGGAAATTTATAACTGTGAGCCGGTAATACATGTTCGGCATTGGGCGATGGAGCTTGACGACTCGAAAGTAACCCCATTCGCTCGAAGAATTTCGACGAATCAATCTCAAAATACGTTCTTCGGATAATTTTGGAAAATAATAAACAAGGCAACGGGGATTGTGTAGAAAATTTATTTTCTAATGATTGTACATTGATGATAAAAGCGGAACCTCGGCAGAAATGGCCATAAAACCGCAAAACTTTTTTATTCTACAAAAGTGGAATTTCGAGAAATCTCATGCGCAACAATGTAGGTCACGTTTCGAATGCTTATATCAAACTTCAAATTCATTTACCGTGATAAACATAGCAATGAAAGGCGGGAAGGATACGGTAACCGCAAGGACGTGACTGACAGGGGACAAAATGGGGGCGGAGTAAAAACACATGGTCAACGCCCATTCGCACATTGTCCTGGCCCTATTCGTTTTGCAATAAGACGATTTTTGGAAATGATAAATTGACTGAAAGAATATATTCACAATTACAGAAGGACATGCAAACTAGTGAAAAATCATAACTGATAATATGAAAATAGCTCTGCATAAAAATTATGAACAGTATCACATTGCGATTTCTTTTGTGCTAAAGTAGAGATTATCAATTGCTGATGTAATAATCATTTTTCGATAGCCATGTTGGCTTGTGAGGCCGATTCTTCATTTTTTACGGGTATGTTTGGAAATACGCGTATCAGCCATGGGGTATCATCTGCTTCGAATATCATGCGGTTACAGTAACCCCCAGCCAAAGACTTACGAAGATTAGTGTATTCATGCTTGTGAATATTTTTAAAAAAATTTTTATCAGTTTATATCTGGAATTTCATGATCGATTGATTTATTGCATCCAAACATGCAAGCATTGAATCGTGCAACAGACGTACACGGATCATGTACAGGAAAATGACCTCCTTTCACGGAAGGTGGACTAATCCTTATCAATGAAACTGATCTCCTGGTCAGTCAATAATGGTCAAGAATAAAAATGTCTTCTCATTTCTATTTTGAATTAGACCCAATTTGCTATGTTGGTTGCAAGGTTTGCAATTCCGCCAGCGGTTGCCACGGCTCCAAAAGCTACTGGGAGATAACGCATCTTATCTTTTTTTAATTGGCCCTTGCGGATTCGTTGTTGGACTTTGAGTAGCAACTGATGCAGGTCCTTTGGTGGACATTTGCGGATTCGTTCTTGGACTTTGAGCAGCAATGACCGGTGGTACCTGAAATAAAGAATTATTACACATGCACGAATGCAGGTGAGCTATAGGACATATCCTATGGCATACTGTAGCAAGGATAGTCAACTTACAGCCTTCTTATCATTCGGTAACGCAATTTGGATCATTGGATGCTCATGATAAGGCGTTTTTCCCATACATCCAGAGCACAAATCGAAATTCGGGCATACCAAACATTTGAATCGAATACCACGGATCGAGTTACGACACCCATCACACCAAACATGATCACGATCAGGCTTATCCTGCTTTGCCAAATCCGCGTTCACAGCATCCTTTAGGTAAACGCGAAGAATGGGATTCTCGACGGGTAAAGTTTGAATGGCTGCCATCAATTCATCATTGCTGGACATAATAATGATATCATTGTCCTCATCTGAAACGAAAACTTTCGATTACCAATCGAATACTGTAGGCCATCAATGGCCATAGACAGTACCAACCAAGCCTTTCAGAGACATAATGCAGTATTACCTTTCCACATCAACCGCGTTTTCTTTATATCCAAATCAGGGAACAACTGGTGAATTTTATCCACCAGACGTTTGTATCCAGATTGACTTTCATCGGCAATTACAAAAAGGAACCGGCGTGCTTCCTTATTTCTGTATACTTTGACTGGATAGACAGGCATTCTTCTTGAACTGGCTGATAACTGGTGGAGACTCAACCTCAGTAAAACAATAATGCATTTGTACGAAATGCGTAGCCTTTTGTACTGTTTCAGACTTCTATAGATCTTGCATCATACTGACTATTCATGAGTAAAGGATATGGAGAAGAAACTTAACCCATAACCGGTTATAGGCATAAATTTACTGTTCACGGATACAGTAACGCCCAACTTCGCCCGAAATCGCCTTTTCGCATTCTTCAGACATATTCTATTTTCCATCTCAAAACCTTGTATTCACTCGTCCTCCTGGTACCTTCATTTAGTATTTCATCTGAGTCACGCGATTCTTTCTCACAGTATTTCTGATTGCAAAACTGGATGCAATTTCTCATACAGGTTCATGTCATCAATTTTGGGGTTGCAATTGCTCAGTTACATTCCTTCAATCATAAACCACATCGAAAAGTGCATTTGCTTCAGATCAAATATTGCTTATCATTCAATAAGAACATTTCTCCTTGATATAATAATGAATTTGGTATGTCCCCATTCGAAAGACAAACGTAATGAGGTGGAAAATCGTTGCACATCTTTTTTGCGCAATCTGGGCACGGTTCATTTGGGGGTTGATGCGTGTTCACTGAGCCGTTGAGATTTGCATAATCCAAATGAATCGATTCTCTATTCTCCTTCTCATTTGTTGAGCAATCATCGTCAGGGCGTAAATTCCATATTTGACTTTCTAAATCGGACGGCATTTGTTGGCATATCGCCTTGCTTAGTCTGCAAGAAAACTGAATTTTCTATGGGATGATAAAAGAATGATGCTAAAATCGACCTGGGTGGATCAACGTAATAATTTTCTATGACCATATCATTCCCGTATGTTTGATGAGCAATTTTCATATAAGCGGGGTCGTTTGCATTTGCTTCTATTTCCTGAAACATGGACGCCATGAGTTTGGATGCAGAATTCATGTGCTTGTGCGCAATTTTTTCTGTGAATTTTCATTATCTTCCGCTATGGAGGCTCAAAATGCGTCCGAAATTTTGCATTGCTTCCAATAGCACTCTCCAAATTGCGCAATCCGTTTGAATTGCTTGACCAGGGGACCCTTGTCAAATGATTGCAATCACATGTACGTACTTTCATGCACGGTTGTGACCATCTGATGTGATCTCCCTGAACAATACCAAATATATCTTCGTCATAATTATCCACTCGACGTTGTACCCGTGGTCGTCGATCGATTATCACTTTGCCGCATAATACCAAGGCAACTGCGATGGTCTGAAAAGTCCACAGACTTTTCATGTGATTGCTTTGTGCAATGCAGGACTGCCAAAATTGGCATGCTTTTGCGAGCCTCAAAACATGCGGTTTTGGTTCCAAAACCGCCAAATAACATTCAGGCCCTCAAAATCGGGCCTTACCGTAGGTCCGGCTAACCAGATTCTGCTAATCTGGGATTGTCTCTCGAATATGGCGAATCCACTGAATACGCAACCCATCGTGAACAAGGCGAATGCCACCGATGCGTACGCGTACATGTGAATTTTATGCCTCAATATAGTATTATCACCACTTCCTTGTCTCCTCAAAATCGGTGTTGAGGACATGATCAGTTTCGGATCAATGATACTGATCAGGAATACTGATGTGACTTATGAAGTCCAACGCAATGAGTGATCAGTGTTCAGAATATGCCAATTTCAAATATACGATCAAGTACAGTAAGCTCAAATTGGCACGTCCACCTGAAATCGTATGAATACGAGTCAATCTCAATAATCAGTCTGGCAATGAATTCCGACGAATGAATCCACAATCACACAGCAGGCCAATTTTCAAGAAACCGCCTTCATGAACGACTTCCTCCAGGACACATTCACCAAATGAAAATATTCTCACCTGTCGAATTGGTCTCCCGTTGTGAACAGGAACATTCTCAGAACACGCCTCTTTACTCAGAAGACTTCAAAAACAAGCCACTGATTTAGGTCGTCTCAATGTGGTTTTTTCACACATACGACTTTGAAGGGTCCGAATCAATTCTTTCGGCCTAATGCCTAAACATGGGCGGAGAGACTAGATACGTGCGTGAGTGACAAAAATTCGTTTTTCAAAATCATCGGAAACGGATGAGACCCACCATACGAGAATTGAACTAGGAACTTCATTAGTAAACGTGCAAAAAGCGAGTGAATTTTATTTACATTCTCCTAAATTGGAGCCACTCAACAATGCGTAGAAGCTTCTGGACAGGTGAATTGTTTGGATACCAATGGTGACAGTGACCAGGGGCAATCACCCAACTTTTTTCTACACCCAATGACGTCAATCGGTTGAGAAAAGACAATGCATTGACCAATATGAAGCAATATATTTCTGTCAATTTTTTCTTTGGCTTTTTCTCTACCTATGCAAGAAGAGCTTCCAAAATCAAAACATCAAGGCATTCTGTTGTGCAGAAAAATGATCTTTCAGTAATTGCTTCGAAATCAATTACGGCAATGAAGCCATTTGCGAAATTACCGCAATTACGAATAAATTCTTAATCAGTATTCATTCATGCAATCTCCTCATTTTCAGTGAACCAGGTTTTGCATTAGGAAGACGCATGGTGGCTTTGCCATCGATGTACTTTGATCCGGCTATCCAATCAGAATCGAGTTGGTGCAGTGAGTGCGGATGCACTAATTGGTAAAGCCACGCCTCTTTTTTAAAATGCACAAAAATGCAGCTACAGATGCATTTTTGACTAATGCTTATGCAAGAATGAGTGCTGAAGCAAAATTCATCACGTGTGTCGAAAAATCTATCAAACCGATCATTAGCACCATCATTATATCCACAAAAATCAACCGAATAAAATTCCATGTACAATATCAGCAGCAATATTCCCGGCATTTTGTTTCTGCTTACAAAACGACCAATCACTCACAGCAACGCTTCCCAATGCATCAGTGAAGAAATTAGTGAACCCATCCCTTTTCATAGCCGATTCTAAATACGGTCGATCGATATTATAAAATCGATCGATATCTTTGGCCAATGCAATGACTGGATATTTGGCCCAATTCGATAGTACTACGTATTCGTATTGATTATCTGCACTGACTGGACCAATTGATACGACTTGATCTGTAAATTTGCATAGCTTGGGTCAGACTGGATTGCGCAATTGGGACGTAAGATATTAGCTTACACGGGCATGGATCAGATTGAGTATAGACAGACACCTCATCATTGACAACGATGCCATAACCGAATCCGATTTTGGGAGGTCCATGAGGTGCACCGTCTCGAAATGAATCGAATACGGAGAAACTTTTATTCCCTGTCAATGTGCCATCTGAAAAGTCAATACTTTTTTGTAGTCTCGAAAATTGTGGATTGCAATTTGCAATGCTGACTTTCACTGCCACGCTATACAAAAAGCAAAAATCAGCTACAGTAAGGCTGAGCATTTTCCAAGAAAAGGCGTGTGCATTGAAATGTGTTTTCCTTGATTCAAACCCTTCATGAGCTTTATGAATTCGTTGTGCATGCTAATATAAAATTCAAGGCAAATGCATGACTTAATCTTTGCATGATTGATCAACAATCCATGCGTGCATAGCATTGATTAAAAAAGCATAGGGCTATGCAGTTATACAGGAAAGCAGAAGCCATCTAAACATGAACAGCATGCTGTCTATGGGAATTGTATTTGGAATTTCGGTACAGTATCC